>OVAY01002293.1:0-19191 GCA_900406395.1 Kernera saxatilis | reverse complement strand
AACTCGTGCTTCACGAGGGACTATCACAAATACAATAATTGATTTTGATAAAGAGTCCATAACGAGCCCAAAACAACATTCAACTTGTTAAGGCATTACAAAAAAAACCCGGCCCGGGCAGACAAAGATCCCAATTTAAGTCATTACTAAAAACCCGACCCGGGAAGACTCGACCTGGTCCGACCCGACCCGACCACGCTAATATACCGTAGAAATTTGACAATCTTCGTCTCCGGCACAACAAAATTGTTTCTCTTCGGCCAGATTCCTCGATTTTCTCCGTGTCCTGTAATTTCGATAGATTTGAAAACTCTCTTTGTTGTTCCCTTGAGTTGTATTTTATTTGCCTTCTTGTTTTTTTTTTTTGTTCTATTCGTTTCCTTTGTTACCTTGCTTTGGTTTGATCTCAAATCCTGCTCTACTATACTATTTCAAATCGATTCTTCACCGGCGGTATTCAAACGAAGAAGACACAAATTGGAGGGTCACTGGTAAAAGTCCTTGCTGCTTTATCTCTGTTTCCTATTTAGGGCTTTTCTGTGGGTTTTTTTTTGGCGTAGGGACTTAGTTTTTCTGCTTGTATTACCGAAATCTGATTCAAAACTGAGTTTAAAATTGTATGGTATGATGATTTTGCAGGAGGTTGATGGTAGAATGAATCAAGGAGGGAACACTCAGGCCGTAGCTCCAATGGACCCTAATTCCATTGAGGTAATCTCTTGTTTTCTTCGTTTAACGCTAAGGTTTTTAAATCCACAAAAAGCAGTTCTTGTGCAATGGGTCTTCGATTTGTTATTGCGTTCGAGTTGTTGCTGCGTGAATTGGATTCGGTGATTTTAGTTTGCTGTAATGGTATTTCCACATTATTTGGTACTCTTAGGCCAACTGATCCTTCTTTCTTTGGAGACATGCGGCTAGATATGTCGATGTTTCAGCAGTTTATGTTTGTTAGTTCACCATTGTAATGGTTAGGGGAATTTTGCATGTCAGTATGATTATGCAATATCTCAGAATGTTTCAGAAAGTCATTCGCTTCCTTAAGAATAGACTTTTCATCAGTGCCGTGGAGCCTTATGGTTTTCACTAGTAATTAACCATTATCAAAACAGCTCAAAGATGCAAAGTTCTTTTGCTACAGAAATTTCTTTCAAGTGTTAAATTTGGTTAACTCATCTTTGCTGCTTATCACTTACTGCATGAGCATTTTTATTGTGTTTGAGGTTATTTCAGATTGACTTGAGACTGTCGGAGGCTTTTAGCATCTTTAAGTTGTAGATTTAGTCTTGATCTGCGATATGTTTTCTGCTTTTTGTTGGTCTATGTTTCTTTTTACTCGATTTATTATTTATTTGTTTTGGTGGTAAATAAAGATTTCCAGTACATATGGCGGATAAGCATTCAGTTTTGTCACTACTAACGCTTTTTTATCGTTGCAGAAACGATATAGTGTCGATGGAAGCCAAGCGCAGATATCTTCATATCAATACTCAAGTGGATCTGACGGTGCCTCATGGACAGCACAGAGGGTGGAAAATCAGGCTGTGGAGAATGGTAACTATTCAAATTCAAACTACTACCATCCACAGCCTACAGGGCCAGCCACGGGAAATGTGCAAGAAATACCGAATACTGCATCCTTCACTAGCTCATCAACGTCTGGAACTGCAAATGTGGCACAAGATTATAGTGGATATACGCCATACCAGACCTCTTCTGACCCACACAACTATTCAAACACGGGATATTCCAATTACTACAGTGGCTATCAACAGCAACCTAGCCAGTCATATCCTCAGCCTGTAGGGGCGTATCAAAACACAGGTGCTCCTTATCAGCCTCTTTCCTCATTTCAGAATCCAGGATCTTATGCTGGGACTGCAAGTTATTCAGGAACTTACTACAATCCTGCTGATTATCAGACTACTGGAGGTTACCAAAGTACAAATTATAACAACCAAACTGCTGGAGGTTACCCAAGTACAAACTACAGCAATCAGGCTCCTACATCAAACCAGGGAAACTATACGGACTATACATCAAACCCTTATCAAAATTATACTCCTGACGCTGCTAACACTCAAAGCTCCACTATTGCAACCACAACACCTGTACATTATCAACAGAACTACCAACAGTGGCCAGATTATTACAGTCAAACAGAAGTCCCCTGTGCTCCGGGCACGGAAAAGTTGTCTGCCACTAGTGCATATAGTCAGAGCTTTCCAGTTCCTGGTGTTACTAGTGAAATGCCTGCTTCAAATGGTCAGCCTGCTCCGTCTTATGCCCAACCTTGGAGGCAGGAAACCGAGTCATCCCAACCACCTTCTCAGCAGGTTCAAATTTTACTTTCACGAGGGAGTAGAGCAAATTTGCGTTCTTAAGCTTATTTAAGTTTATAATGCTTTTCCCTTCTTGTCGCTTATTGAGTAAATGTGTGTTGTTCTCCTGATAAATCGACTAAGCAATATTTGATAGAGTAAATTATTAGAAAAGTTTATGTGCAGATAGTTTAGACGTGGTCACTGATTGCTTTTTTCCATGGAAGTATTTTTTTTTGGAAACTAACCTTATATGAAAACTTAGTAGTCATTTTTCATCATTCTCTCAGCCTGGTGCAGCGGTTAGTGCCTCTAATGATGCTTACTGGATGCATCAAACACCAAATCATTATCCTGTTCCTTCACAAAATCATTACCAGAGTCCTCTGGAGACGAAACCCTTATATGAGACCCCTTTTCAGGGTCATCAGAGAGCAACATATCCTCAAGAACTGAACTCCCAGTCTTCCATTCATCAGGCACCGTTAGGCTATCGCCATCCTACTCAGACAACACCGTCAGTGGATACGCAAAGGGTAAGCAAAGTACAGATTCCAACTAACCCTAGAATTGCTTCAAACTTGCCATCAGGTTTTACCAAAATGGATAAAGATAGTTCAGCAGCCGGTGCAACCCAAACACCTGCATATGTTAGTGTTTCAATGCCAAAGCCGAAAGGCCATACCACTGCTATGCCTGAGGTAAGGCTCCTTTTTTCGATTCTTGATTACCTAGCAAGTGAAGTAGATATTAAATGTTGGCCACTGTAAATTAGTGTATTGAGTAAATTTTGTTCTCTTTTATAATTGACACATTGGAAACAAATATCCATGTTGCTTGTAGCCTGGAACCTTCCCGAAATCGCTTCGTGGGTTTGTTGAGAGGGCTTTTGCACGCTGCAAAGATGATAAAGAAAAGGCATCTTGCCAGGCTGCCCTGAAGGAGGTAACTGTTAGCAGGCGCACAGTTGTTACACTATTTTAGCATGATAAATGGTTCTTTCTAGCACTCATTGTGCTCATCTTAATGTTAATGCCATATTTTAATGAACTTCTTCAACTTGGTCTTCCGAGTAGATGTGTAGTTTGGTTAAGACGTTTTCATGCCTTTTCTGGGAACAAGAAGAAATCAATGTGCAGTTTATTAGATTACCATGTTAATTTTTGGTTGCGTTACATGCTGATGCTTATTTTGTATTTCTAGATCATCACCAAAGCTACAGCTGATGGTACTCTTAATACTCGGGATTGGGATACTGAACCTCTCTCAACTGTCCTGAACGCAGATGTGACTAACACTGAGTATGGCCCTGTCTGCCTTCCTTATCTCCAGCCTGCATGATCTATAACTTTCATTCTTCTCTATTATATGTTTGGAACATTTACTTCATATGTTTTGCTACTAAGTTTTACACTGCACTGCAGGTCGAGCTCCACTCTTATTTCTTCGTTACAAAATAAGAGCCCAACAAGACGACCCAAAAGTAGATGGGAGCCGTTACAGGAAGCAAAACCATTTGTCAAGTCAGCTTCAACTTTCAGCAGTGGTTCTAAGTTTGGAGGTTGGAATTCCCAAAATGCAAATAATAAAAAGGTTAACATTCTTTCCTTATTATTTGTGAAGGGATGCTGCTGCTGGTGATACTGTTTATACATTTATCTATGTCTGGTCAAAGGAAATGAAAAGAAAGCATTTAGCTGCTTGTTGAATGTTGAATGTGTATTTAGCTGTTAGAAATTCTCTTCTTGCAATCGACTGGTTCTGATAAAAAAATTTGCAGAGCTCTGAGAGTTTTCAAAAGGTGGATGCTGTCACTGGCTTCAAGCCCACTTACTCTGGGCAAAATTCTGCAAAAAAGAGTTTCCAGCGGCCTGTCAAGCGACAGCGTTTCTCTGGTGTTGCTGCTACTGCTATTGATGATGAGGCATCTAGTGATGATAGTGACAAGGATTTGACACCTTACTATTCCAGCGCAATGGCACTTGCTAGTTCCGCCGAGGAAAAGAAGCGGCGTGATAGTCGTTCCAAGCGTTTTGAGAAAGTTCAAGGGCACAGCCGAGGGAGTGATATTCCTAAACCTAAAAATGCAAATGTTGGAAATTTGCTTTCAAGAAGAGCCACTGCATTGAGGCTTAGCAGAAATTTTGATGAAAGTGGCAGCAGAGCTGTGGAAGACATTGACTGGGATGCACTAACCGTTAAAGGAACTTGTCAGGAAATTGAGAAACGTTATCTCCGTCTTACTTCTGCACCGGATCCTTCCACCGTAAATATCACTATCTTATACCTAGTAATCTTTTCGACACCCTGACTGATGTTTTTGATTGACTTATTTGTAACCACACTGCCTTGCAGGTAAGGCCAGAGGATGTGCTGGAAAAAGCTCTGATAATGGTTCAGGATTCTCAAAAGAATTATCTTTACAAATGTGATCAGCTAAAATCCATTCGCCAAGACCTCACAGTACAACGGATACACAATCATTTAACAGCTAAGGTATATTATTGAGTTCCAAATGATGCCGAGCATGTAGGATCCATTTCCTGGTGGAAGGTTTTATCGAGAATGCTTATGATGGTTCCATGTTCAATGTCTATTTCAGGTTTATGAAACACATGCGAGATTGGCTTTGGAGGCTGGGGATTTACCTGAGTATAATCAGGTTGGTACCCTAGCAGATTGTCTAGATCTTCTTTATTGCATAATAGTGATCATTCAGATTGTCTAGATCTACTCTGGTATTGAAACCAATTTTGTCCTTTTTTCCTAATCTAAAGATTACTAACCACTGCTAGAATTTCACTGATGTCTCATTTTCAAAAAAAATAAAAAAAGAAGTAACATATCATGTAAGACCTCAGTGTGAAGGGAGTTTGGAAACAACTTGCAACTGTTCTATCACAATGAAATTCACTTTTTAGCAAGTGGAAAAATAAGGGTCGAGGTGTGCCTCTAGGTTTTAAAGCAATACAGTAAAACTTGAATAACAATTGTGATTGCCATAGCTGGGAAGATGCTATAGATATAATGGTTAGAGTTGAATCAGAGAGAAAGTGGCAAAAAAAATTGTAGTTCTGATGACATGTTACTATAGATTGTGGGTTTGCATTGATTCTGCAATATAATGATGCTGTTTCATCAAGTCTTGTAGAATACATCTATTGAATATAAATCCCAGGGTATTTGTAGTCTTGCTGAATTGGTTTTTATTTTTGTTACAGTGCCTGTCACAGTTAAAAATTCTTTATGCGGAAGGTATAGAAGGATGCTCTCTGGAGTTTGCTGCGTACAGTCTACTGTATATTACCTTACACTCTAACAACAACCGAGAATTGCTATCATCTATGTCCAGGTGAGTGCTTTTAAATTTCCTTCTCTGGGCTCTGTTTAAGCATAGACACTTCACGAGAAACTTTGATAAATTAAAGTTTCATGGGAAGATCAGAATAACGTTTGCTACACAAATTCTGTGAGTGACCGACGGGGAATAGTATTGGAATTATGAATGTTCACTCAACCTGTCTGATAGTTATGTATTTCTTACATCTCTTCCTACGAGTGTGAAGAGGTTACTCCCTTTAATTGGGTTTGTATGCATGAGATTGAGTAATTTTGTGATCTCTGAATTATTTTTTTGTTCCGCAGATTATCCGAAGAAGCTAAGAAGGATGAAGCAGTTAGACATGCTCTCTCAGTTCGTGCAGCTGTCACATCAGGAAATTATGTTATGTTCTTCAGACTCTACAAGACTGCACCAAACATGAACAGTTGCCTCATGGGTGGGGGACATATCACATATGAAAACTCTTCTGATATGTTAGAACAATTGAATAGATATGTAAAGGGAAAAAATGGATAGAAGGATAGAATATAATGTTTTCATGTTTTGTTTGCAGATCTCTATGTGGAGAAGATGCGTTATAAGGCTGTGACTTTTATGTCTCGGAGTTGTCGCCCTACAATCCCGGTTTCATACTTAGTCCAAGTGTTGGGCTTTACTGGTTCTTCAAGCGAAGGTAGTGGTGAAAAGGAGACCGATGGTATGGAAGAGTGTTCCGAATGGCTAAAATCCCATGGTGCTAGCCTGATTGCTGACAGTAACGGAGATATGCTTCTTGATACCAAGGTAAGTCTTCTTTTGCCATAAGTTTATGATAAGACATGGGGTTCACTTTGACTCAAAGCCATATAAATGCTGAGTTCCTTATTCTCAAGATATGGATGAGGACTGAACTTGTATTATTCCTCGTGCAGGCGTCAACAACGAGTCTCTTCATGCCAGAACCTGAAGATGCAGTTGCTCATGGAGATCGAAATCTAGATGTCAATGATTTTTTTACGCGTACATTATGAAAAAAATTAATGTTTGTTGTAGTTTGATGGAAAAAAAAAGCAGCAATAATGCCAAAGTGAAGTCATCATATCTTTTGATGTTAAGGAGACCAACGAAGATAATTGAAGCCGCTCTCGGATCATCATCATCTTTTGCCACACAAAATCTCAGGTATGACATTTTAGGTTTATAATACTCAATAGGTGTAGGAAACGTTTGAATGAAGAGAAGCAAATGTGTTTGTAATTCGTTTTTGTGAATATGGAAAATCCTTATTCTTTCTAAAGACTTTGTTATACTTTAAAAGAAAGGGAATCCAGAAAACAGACTCGGTTTTTTTATATATATGAAAAAGCATTTTACATTTAAACGATTCAAGGAATTACAACAGAAAATACAAGTATGTTTTGTTTCGGGTGTTCTAGCATTCTTTTTCCCTTTTTAGTACTCTTTTCACCTCCTCTTGTTCTTGCTTCCAATCAACAAACAAAAGTAAAACAAAACCCTGAAAAAGAACCCAAACCCTACCGTGATCAACAAGCAATTCCATTTGCTCAGCTGAGTCACACCTTGCTGTGTCAGAATATCCGCACCAGTGGTCAGACACGTCGAGCTCGATATTGTCGTCCCGAGCGAACGGCTCACCGTATCGAGCAGCCTCAGCTTCATCCCCTCCGGTAACTCCCCTAACGGCGTGTTGTCGAAAATCTGAACTCCTCTCACGAAACACTTGGTCGCATCAGAGAACTCGTTCTGCAAAACCGCTTCGTACGGGTACTTCACGAGAGACATGTAATGAAACCAAATCCAGTAATCTGGGATTCGGTTTCTGTTGATGAAGAATCCACTGAAAAGCAAGAAGTAGGCTAAAATGGCGACGACGACTGTGTAACCCAACATCACATGTGGAACAATCCCTGAGAGAAACGTGACGAAGGAGCTTCCTGACCAGAAAGAGGCTAATATGATCAAACAGTAAAACAAAAGGCCCATTAGGCCTCCGTCTAAGCCCACGGCCCAATACGTCGTCGCGGCAAAGGCTACAGAGAGAAAGATAAGCGACGGGAAGGAGACAATGGCGTGAGAAAGAACGTAGGAGGATCTCCGGTAAGCATTGTAAGCGGTTTCTCTCATGAAGATGTAACGTTCCTGGAGAAAAACTGGGAGTGCTTCGGCGCAAGTGTAGAACATTGTTGACATCGCGAAGGCGAAGAACCCTAGCCGCTCTTGGACTCCTTTTGGTGAATTGTCTAATCGCCAGAAGACGGTGGCTAAGATAAATCCGGTGATAACCACGGAGGCGAGTCTGATTCCGAATAGCTCTGGTTGCCTGCGAGAGTTGAGCATTGAGCGTTTTGAGAGGGTTTTGATTTCGATCCAGATTGGATTCGCGAATGCAGGGACGGCTAAAGTTGTGTTTCCTCCGCCGTGTGGGATAGCGGCGGATTCTCCGCCGGAGACTAGCTTTCCTCTGCTTATACTGGCGGCGATTGCTTCTTTTAGGGTTAGATTTGGGTACGGTGATGCAGGAGGAGTCAGTGGTGGTTGACGGTTGTTCTGCTTTTTCATCTCTTGCCATCTTTTGTTAAATTCGACTAATCCTCTTGTTCCTCCGGCGGATCCTTCAAGCTCACGGATGAGATCGAGCGCGAACTCCGTTCTGTTCTCGTTCTCCGGAATCGGATTTCCGAACTCGGCGAAGAAACGCGGAAGACTCGCCGGAGATCCACTGTAGACGGTGTGGCCACGAGACAAGAATATTAAACGGTCAAGCAAACCGAGAACTCTGTGACTCGGCTGGTGAATCGACATAATTACGATACTGCCACTCTGCGCAATCCTCTTCAACACTTTAACCACCATGAACGCACTAGTTGAGTCCAAACCAGACGTAGGTTCATCGAGGAAGAGAAGAATCGGGTCGTGGATTATATCAATTCCGATCGAAACACGTCTTCTTTCACCACCGGAGATTCCACGGTGGCCCTCGTCGCCGATAATCGTTTTAGCAGCGTTCCTGATTCCTAGTTGATCGATCAAAGCTTGAACACGAAGCTTCTTCTTCGACTTAGGTAAGCTTCTCGGGAGACGAAAATCAGCAGCGAACATTAGGGTTTCTTCAACAGTGAGCATAGGAAAGAGAAGATCGTCTTGCATCACATAAGCTGATATAACTTTGAGCATCCGAGATTGAAGAGTTTCTCCGTTTAGCTTCACCGTTCCTTTCAAGCTTCCTTTAGCAATCCGATTCGCCAATGCATCGATCAGAGTTGATTTCCCGGACCCGCTAGCTCCAAGAACAGCCATGATCTCTCCATCTCGAGTCTCGCCGGAGATGTTATTGAGAAGGGTTTTAGTGTTCGGCCTTCCGGTTTGAGCAATCTCGGGATCCTCTGTTTTCCGCCGCGGAATGAGATTGCGGAACTCTAGTTTCCGGCGAACAGAGACATTGTAAGTGAGATTGTCGAAAGAGAGAACGAAAGGAACAGTACGCATGAGATCATCGTCGTAGTCCCGGTTCAAGGATTCGTGAACTGGAGTCTCGTCTCCAACGGCTACTTTCCTGACGTCACTGACGTTCTTCAGAAGTTGCCCTAAAGTGGAATCGGAAACAGAGGAGATGGAGTTGAGCTCCATGGAGTAAAACTGCGGCGTATCATCATCATCAGCTGCTACAATACGAGCCATAATCACAAAAAGACTAAACTTTTGAGAGTAATTAACAAATTAACGGCCTTAAAACACACTCATTGCACTTCCTTGAGCTACACTCTCGAAGAAGAAGAAGAAGAAGAAGAAGAAGCAAAAGCGTTTTTGTTTTATAGTTAGTGAGATTTTTCTTGGATATGTCTCTTTCTGGGTATCTTACTATATACTTATATAGAAGAGAGAGTGCATGAAGAGACGTGTTTGTATGTGTGAAGACACGAAGGCTTGATGTGAGAAATGTTAAAAAAAAAAGAAGTCTCTATGAGTTGCATGGGAAAGGTGTGTTAGGTTTATATTTTGACTGTTTGGATGTAAATGCGTTTTTGATTTATTGTTATTTTATTAGGGGAAGGTGAAGAGTCGAACTATGAAATCTAAAGTTCCCAAAAGAGGAAATACCAAATACGCTCTCTCTTTTTTTGGGGTAAGAGTAAAAGAATCGGTGGGCACACGACACGTGGCGAAATGGGTTTTATTGACTTGGGAATTAGCCAATTAGGTAAAGGGAGTTTGTTGATCTAACATAGGCATGGGACGAGGACTTTCGTGTGTGTTTCCCATATTTGCCCCAATTAATGCTTATTATTCTAGTTTTTTTTATAAAAGGGTTTACTAAATTATTCTAATTTTTAATATTTCTTATTTCATATTTTGGGGTTCATATTCAAATTCTGTGTATAATGTAAGATTTACTATAAAAAAAAAAAAAATCCAAATATTTCTTCCATGTCCACCTAGAAGTGTTTTCAAATTCTATGCAAAAATTGGATTAATCGTTCCGATAAGAAAATGGAAGCAACTTATAAAGAGAGCTTACAAAAAGGGACAATCATTACTTCATTAGATCATTACTATGAACAAAAAGGGACAATCATTACTTTATTAGATCATTACTATGATTTAGAGGTAGCAAACACCATATGGTACCAAAGGTGTGGTGGCCTAATGGTTTAAGGAAGTTGGTTCTTTTGTGTCCCGGATTCAAACCTCTTTTGGTACGGAGGGTTATTCTTTAAATCGGAATATCTAAAAGCTGACTCCGGATATCGAAGAGATTATGGATGGAAGATTCGGAACTCCCTCTGTTATTAAAAAAAAAAAAAAAAAACACCATATGGTCTAAAACATGCCTTCTTTTTGTAAAATAGTATTCTTAATTGCGGTTTAGGTAGTAGACAAAAAATTGTGTTAGGTAGGTTAAAGCAATTTTAAAAAATGTGAATATGACAAATTTTCTACTATGGTAGTCATAGCTCGAAATTGATGATTGATGAGGTAGTTAAAAAGCGAAAATATTATCCAAACAAAAGTCATGCAAAATTGACGCCCACTTGTAAATGGGATGTACATTTGAAATATATAGTATTAGTATATATACATGGATCTATGCATGTAGACTGATGTTTTATATTGGTCTATTTCAGAGTCGGTCCAATAAAAAATCAATACTTAACTCTATAATAAATGGCTACAAGGCTAGCTAGCTTAGCTACATCACTTGCCGAACTTAATTAATTAAAAGCCTAACACAATGCCGGAAGACTCTTCAACCGCACATGCAAGGTTCGGTCGAGTCAAGTGATCGAAATTAATATTAAAGGTTTGAGTCAAGACTGTTTATGGACAAGTTTTCCATCATTTCGTTGGATCAGTTACAAGAAAATGTTAAACTGATTTTCTAGTCGTCGCTTGTATTCAAATTCGTGATTTTAGAAATTCTTTTTCTTTGAGTGGCCAGCTAAGACAATAGTCTATTGGTAGCTGGATAGTAGAAAAAGAGAAAAACAATACTTAATTCAGAAAGTTAGTTGTTAATTTATGTTCGTAGCTAGCCAATCTAAAGTTAAGAGTCTTATATAACATAACGTGTGTGTGGACATATATGGGGATCGGCAATTGCAAGCATAAAAATATTATAGGAGCCATTAATTACAACCTCCTGACGAACTAGTTTGTTAAATGTGGCGTCATCGAATGAAAATTTGTCTCAGCTTTAAATAGTGAGTGGTGTGCCATGTTCTAGTTTTCCGGTTTAATTGGTACATGATGTAATATGTTAATACGAAATGCTATGTTACGTTGAAGACCATGTTCATGTGTTTTCTACTAATTTGGTACTATACCATGGCCAAATCAAGAGAACAGAGGAGGTTTTCTATTGGTGTATGTCAATTTATTTATAGTATTAAGGTTCGTTTTCAATGTTAAAATTAAATTATAGTAAATGAAATCTAATAAAAAAAAATTAACAAAATAGTATAAAAATGTAATTATGGAATATTATAAATAAACGTACCATGGTAATTATGTTGTTATAAGTTTGTACCATGTATGGTAATTTACTAATTTTGCTATGCTGGCCGAAGTTGTATCGGTTTTCATTATATGTTATCATTGGAAAGTTTGTATGACAACCCATATATAAAGTTAATCGAGATATTGAATTTTTAATCGTCGTTGGTAAAATTGTTTAAAGGAGCTAAATATAATATAATTATTTTTTGTAAATACTTTGTGGGTCGAAGTCAGTAATCGAATTCCATTCCCTATGCTGACGATTCTAAGCTTATTTTGGATTTCAACCCAAAATTTATTCGATTATGTAAAAAGTAAAAACAAACATGTAGCGTAAAGTATATGGAGATGGGTCGATAGGATATGAGTTGATAACTTGATATTTTATTGCGAGGCATGTGGTGATTAAAGTCAAATTTGTCACCAGTTAGGTAATTTATATGTGAAGATATTATCGGGAAAGATATTTTTTTAAAACCAAAAAAAAAAAAAGATATTATCGGGAAAGGTCTTATAACAAATTTAACAAAAAAAAATAATAGGTCTTACAAAATTAATGCTCATAGATATATGTCCATGCATGCACGACGGAACTTTGAGAAGGATCCTATGAATTCGATTATAAATGCGTGAGCGTGACTCTTCGATATCAGTGCCATCTCTTTCTCTTCTCGATCAACCATCTTGAATGTACATATAAACTATCCGTACGTCAAAACAAAAACAAAGAAAAGTTACAGATATTATATATTTTGTGTCTGGTTCAGAATATTCGCGAAAGGACTATACAAATAGCTCTAACGTATGGTGAAAAAAAAACAAATTAACAATCATGAATATTAACGTTCAAAACTTGATATATAATTTTCCCAATATATATAGTCATTGTTGAGTTTATCCAACGTATGGTGTAAAATAAATATATAAACTAAATATCAAGTTTGGAGGACCTATTTAGTTTTTTCTTAATTGTAATTTGAAAACCCATATTTATATTGTAAAAGCTTAACGAAGTATCTGTATAGTCATTAGGAACAACAAATCAACGTCATCCAACAAAGTTTTTGGGAAATAATCGACAAGTTTTCAAAACTTGCTACCAATTTGATAATTTAGGGAAATTAATTGTATATAGGTCAAAAAGTGTCACACATACTAGCCACAAACTCCGCATCATCCATGTAAAATACCTAGTAGTCAATTATATGGATAGTAAACTATAGATAATCAATTGAATTAACTCCCACTACAATCATTTGATTTCTGGTTTGATATATTTTTTTTTAGTTTTTCTTGTTGCAACTATACCGGTTTATGTTTTCCACTATTAGCCGATGGAAATCTCTCATTGATTTCTCAAATCACATAATGATTAAAAATGCATTTTTATTTTCTAACTCAATACTATATCATATTTCCATCTTCTAGAATTCTAGTCCAAGGCGGTGTTGGTGGTAACATGTGTAAGCATTAAATATGATAGGGAAGGCTACATTTCCAATTTCATTTTGACTTTTTGGTAATTTAATTTTTGTTGACTTTTGATTACTAACTTCTAACTGTATTTCCCTTCATGCCGCCACGATCAAAGGACGGGAAGATTAATTACTCATTTATTTTTCAATAAAACTTTAAAGAGCGTAGCCGACATCAAATTGATTTGAACCACTGTCTTTTTAATTTTACAAAAAAAATAACTAGTAACAACGACAGTTTACAAAGGTTCCAATAGTATGAAAAAAAACCTTTTCGACATCCTCCAAGTCTCTTAAATCAAAAACTGAAAATTCGTATGTTTTACGTGTTTTCAGCGTTATTTCATTTTCAAGTCATGAAATACAAATTATCCGGAAATCTCGTTGTGAAACGTAATTCTTATGTTGTGTGAAATAACAATCAAAACGAATATGTATCCCTTTTTTTGTCTGTACTATTAGTATTATATATATCATGCATCATATTCGAGTTACAATTTTATAAAAGTATTAGTCAGACCTCTGTTGTATTAGGTGACTGACCCTCAAAACATCGAAGAATAGACTAAGATGAGTGATCATCTCTCCTTCCAACTAATTTGGGCCATGCATTCATCATGGGCCCTATTGACTAGAATTACACCCACTCCTCTGGATAACATTCTGTTTTCTCTGAATAATACTTTCAGAGAATATTGGGCCCATACTTGCCAAATGTCACTGTGCCGCCACACGCAGGCAAGATTGAGCTCTCGCTAGACAAGACATGTCTATCTTCGTAATGTCAAGAATATGTCTGGTAATCAATTAAACGTCCACTGGGTTAGTACACGATGGTCATAATCAGAACACCTAATACGAAAAAATAAACATTAGATCGAGTCAATCTACACATAACATATTTGTAATAACTTAACGTTGGGTATCCTCAATGTAGTGAAGTTTTAAAAAACATTTTAAATAAAACACCAAAGAGCTGAAATATGAATGCAAATAATTAAATAAATACATAGAAAGTATAACAATCTGTTCAGGATTTGCAGTGTATACAAACACACTTTTGACTTTCCTACAATAATTAATGTATATAAAAAAGTACTGTGTTCTCTCCTTCTCCCCTCCTGTACAAACAACACTCTAGTAATCAAGATACTCTTCTTCTGATCGATCTTTCATCGCGTTTCTTCTCTCACCATTTGCGCGAAAACTTTGCTCATTGAGACCCCTGCAATATCCCCTACTCCATTCACACTGAACTGCACGGTTGAGCCAACGACGCTCGCCTCTTGAGCATCATTCACCATTGCTGCTTTCTCGTCTTTCGCTTGGACCTGAAGCATGAATTCTAGATTCCACAACAACTCTCCCATTGTTGGCCTCTCAGTTCCGTTTGGGGCCAAACACTTGTCTGTTATCTCACAGTACTTGTTCAGCTCTTCAAGCTTCACTTTCCCTTCAAGAAAAGGGTCCATGATCTCTTCCAGTTTCCCTTTCTTCACCAGCTTCATCGCCCATTCGATCAAATTCACTTTCTCTCTCGGAAGCGATGGATCAATCACTGGTCTCCCGCATAGTACTTCGAGCATCACCACGCCAAAAGAGTAGACATCTGATTTCTCAGTCAACTGTTGTCTGGTTAGATACTCTGGATCAAGATACCCAAAACTTCCTTTGACCGCGGTACTCACGTGTGTCTGGTCGAGATCCGGACCAGTCTTAGACAATCCAAAGTCTGCAACTTTGGCCATGAAATTCTCATCCAAGAGAATGTTAGCAGACTTCACATCACGGTGTATGATTGCTCTTGCGGAACCAGTGTGGAGATAGTGAAGCCCTCTAGCTGCTCCAACACATATCTCAAGCCTCTGTTTCCAGCTCAACCTCGGGTTATCCGAGTCATACAGATGGTTCTTAAGCGTCCCTTTCTCCATATACTCATACACAATGATCATTTCGCTGTTCTCATCGCAATACCCGATCAAAGAAACCAAATGCCTGTGTCTGAACTGAGAAAGCATTTCGATCTCTGTCTTGAATTCCGCCAGACCTTGGCGAGATTGTGGAGCCCCGCGTTTCACAGCTATCTCGGTTTTGTCCCTCAAGACTCCTTTGTAAACTTTACCGAACCCACCAACCCCAATCACTAAACTCTCATCGAAATCATCCGTAGCTTCCTTGATCGAAGCCAAGGGGAATCGATAACCGATCTTTGAGCTCGAGAAGATTAAGCTTTCACCTGTTTCGTTCTGCTTAATCTGCTCATCTCCTCTAGAATGAACAGTCTGCATTTGTCTATTTCTTCTTCTTCTTTTCCTGACGCACCACGAAAAAACAACCACACCAAACACTAAAGCAACGCACAAAGCTGCAGATAATCCAGCTATCAATCCGGTTCTCGGATTCGAACTCTTGTTACGCGATGAACTATCCGGGAAAACAGCATCCGAAACATCAAGACTCCGCTTATCATTGCTTAGCTTCAAAATCTCAAATCCGTTAATAAAAGAAACAGGGTACGTAGAAACATCCGAAACTCCACCAATAGAAAGAGTCAAGGCTCCTTCTCGATTTCTCGCCTTTCGCATCACTGCATCAACGATATAAGGAGCTCCAAAAGTTCCATTTGCAACTTCCGTCATATCAACGGACTCGACTTTCTCTGAATTCACAAAAATGTCAAAGCTTATCCGGCGAACGCTTCCAAAAGGATCCACTATTACATTACAAAAGTGAAACCGGAGAAAGTAGTCGAAACCATGCTCGACTTTGAACGTCCAAGTTAGATTGGCGTTTGTGTTTGGATTGTCCTCAGAGTTCAACCTCGTGGCGGTTCCATAGACGTAAAGTGGAGCAATGTCATCTTTTATTCCACCAGCA
Source organism: Kernera saxatilis (assembly GCA_900406395.1). Lineage (NCBI taxonomy): Eukaryota > Viridiplantae > Streptophyta > Magnoliopsida > Brassicales > Brassicaceae > Kernera > Kernera saxatilis. The sequence continues at coordinate 3,184 of OVAY01002293.1, read as the reverse complement.
CTGAAATTAACAGCTTCGAGGTTCAACACAGGCATCCCCAAATGAGCTTCTACGATATACGCAGAATCCGAATCCCATTGCCTCCATAGCTTATCCTGATCACGAGTCACACTCAAATTCCCCATGTTAACCCGAGAAACAGTCTCCATCGCATGAGCCCTGAGCTTGAGATTCCTCTTGTTGCTTTGTGTGCCATAGATTCTTGCTTCTTCAGGTAGCAAATTCTCCGGAAGCCTGAAAACTTCCAAGGCGTTGATGAAGGCGAAGGAACCGATTTCAGGACGAAATTGGAGAGAGAGATTATCCGTTGAGAAGTTTAAACTGTATTCCTTAACAACAAAAGTCTTCGAAGGCTTGTAATCTCTGATCAGAGTGAAATTCTGAGCCGAAACCGAGAATCTAGCTGTGGTTAGATCTCGAGAAGATGAAACGAAGGGTAGAAAGTAAAGGCGGATCAAGAACCATCCGTGTTGTTCGATTGGAAATCGGAAGCTTGATTCATCGGAGAATACTCTCGCCGTCTCAAACAGAGTCGATTCGTCCCCTGAAGGAAGCGAATTCGAATCGGTGGTTTCAGCAGAGGTTCCTCGCGTGGAATCGAAGATTTCTCGTCCGAGATTGTTGTCGGAGACGAAGGTTCTATTGTTGACTGTTACATTCTTTGGCGATCCACAGTTGACGAAGAAACTATCAGAAGCAGAGGAGATGCGCGAAGAACAGAGAACAGTTAAAACCCATAAAGTAAAGAACTTTAGATTTACCATAGCCAACGATGAACAGAGGAATCTCCAGAAAGGAGTGAATCGGAAGGCAATCCAAGAACAGAGAGAATGAAAAAATCGTGATTTGGAGGAAAAGGGTATCGCGAATTCTGAACTATTCTGGAAACTTTTGAAGGAAACACAAGATTATTTTGGAGAGGATAACAATAATAAGCTGGGAAATAAGTGAGAGGTATTTGCAAAAAGCTTCATGAACAACACAAACATTCACATCAGCTCGTGTTTACACATCAATTGACCAAACGCTTTAATGCAATATATTATCGGAGAAAAAAAAGAAAGTCTTGAATTTGTTATTTAGGGTTTTGAAAAAGGGTTTTAGAAGAAGAAAAAAGGCAAGTTGATTAACAAATCTGTTGACGAAAATCACAAAAGTTGATTAACAAATCTAAAATCAACAAGGCGCCACGATAAAGTTTTGTATTTTTTTGTAAATTTCGTTTTCAACGTTTTGGGTTCTGACAAGTTCATCGAGCTGAAATTCATAAAAGATGGTTAAGAGAAATAATCATATTATAAAAAAAAATAATAGAAACGAGGATAAAGATGAGATTGTGATTGGAGACATAATAATATAATAAATGATAAATCAAAGACAACTAGTAATTCCCACCGGCTTCAAACGTGCCTTTAGGTTTGCATTGTTCATGAAAGCGACAGAATAATTGTCTTTCAGGATATCCCTTATTTAAAATAATCATTTTCTAAAGAAATAATCATTTTTTGTATAAGAGATATATTGAATTATTATAAACTTGGTTTTTTCTAAATGTGAAATCAAAATTATGTATAAGGAAAAATTACCGTAACTAAGAAAAAAGGTTTATATTTATAATCTGTGACCAAAATAGTATATTTACGTGATTTTAATTAATGTCAGAATTAAAGTGGTAGTGCTATACAAATGACAAACATCTTATTATATAAATAATACTTTTGAAAAATATCATCATATTTTCTTTATTTTTTAAACCTGTTAAATTAATATAGCTATTTTTGGTTAATCTTAACCGGCCACACAAAAAAAATTATTGCTTTTTGTTACATCTGCGCCGAACAATATCAGATCAGATAATATACAATAGTAGCACGGACAAGTTTATTTGATCAATAATTTGTCTGATTGGATTTCTAGTTGACAAAAAATAAAAATTGTCTGATTGGATTTGTTTAGTGTCGTTGAGAGATACATGTTTCTATATATCATATCGTATATTATAATTAGGAGAATATTTAGACTACTTCTTGAGGTGTTACGTGTATAAAACGAAAAAGAATACATAGATGTTTTTCAAGTTTCAACGTTTAATTTTTTGGTCCAGCTATAATTAGGAGAGCATCGCATATCACTTTTTGGTCGATGAATTGCATAATTTACGATAGAAAATAAATGATTTCGTATCTAATTTATTGCTACTGTGCGGTAAAAGATAACAGAGTAGTTCATCCATAACCATTAATGATAGAATATCACGTGAAATAATTTCGTATGCTAGATATGGCGACGGATCTCATATCATATCATGGTTTTGTTATTATTAGTGACTAGTTGACTACAAATTATACATATTATCATATGTATAGTATTAGCAATGTTTTTTTTTGTTACGCCTGATGCAACTTCCTTTTGTTTAATGTTGGGAAAGGGATTAATTTACATATTATCTGGTCCTTGATCTAATGTAATTATGGGCCAAAAGTCCAGAGCCTATTAGTAACTAATCCAAAAAAAAAACACTTAATTTGTTTCTTTCTTGGGTGGTCATGAATCAATGGGGATCTTTTTATCAGCATCATTTCTCATTCATACGAGTTTTGGTAATAAACACAATGACGACTTCTTTTTTTCCCTCCCATCTCCTTTCGTTGATTTCATTAATGTTGAGCTCGCACATTGATCCATTCATCGAGATGAAGCCATGTGCTTTGATATCCTCCACAAGGACCATACTTCTATGTAAGTCGGTAAACAGAATGAGAACCAAACGTTGTTTTTTTGTCTTTTGTTTTGTGTTCTGGAATTTTGTTAGCCTTAATACTAAAAAAGTATAACCCAAAGCACGATTAGTTCAACCGGTTAGAAGGATAGTTTTTGAATGTTTTCAAATCCGAATTCAGGTCCATTAATGTGCTAATATGGGGAAACAATAATGTATTATCAATTTTTTTCTGGTTAAAAATTTCTATATTATTATTTGAGGAGTCATTTAAGAAATATGACATGTTTTTGTAAAAAATTACATGTAATGCCATTGTGATAAAGAACAAATCAAACTTATTCATTAAGGATAAAAACGTCAATTCATTTTGTAAATATTACAATCATAAATAGCATTTAATTTCAAAAATTCTCTTTCAATTTTCGGATCTAAATGATATTTAATTTCAGAAAACACTTAACT
>OVAY01002292.1:0-19200 GCA_900406395.1 Kernera saxatilis | reverse complement strand
TTGGTGATCAAGTTCGCAACCGGGGGAGCACATCTGTTGGTGACGACTCCGGTGAGAAAGAAACAGAAGTACATACAGATGATGTAGAACGTGATGAACCGGGCGAGAGAAAAATTGGCAAGGCAGACGACGAAGGTAATGGAAAAGTACAAAGTAGTATATATACTATTCTATGTTTTGTTATTGACTGTTTGTCTATCTTCTACTTGTATAGATGGCAAGACGAGAAATTTGTATTCTGATACAGAAGAGCAGCAATCTCCTCCTCACAAAAGTCACCCACTTCCTGGGGTTGATACAGTTCCGGATGATATTATTGGAGAGGTATTTAGTTGGTTAAATGGATTCCCAAACATAACAGTTCTGTGGAATGATGCTCCTGCTCCCTTCGTTCAAAGTAATCTGGACAAAGAAGCGGTTAAGGCTAGTAATTAGTAGTAGATGAATTACATTTGCAAAACTAAATTATTTTGCAGTCCGTAGTACGAGTAATGGAAAATTGAACAATTTTGTAGGACCCAATGATTGTGGACGAGGTAGGTGTTCAGGTTCAAGTGAAGCATGTGTCACGTGAGGTACATGAAGATACAGTCATCCTACCAACAACTGATCAGGTAATAGTTATTAATGTCTTACTGTATTCGCAATGTAATTCTATTCCATGAATTTACATTGTTAATGCATGTAACAGCGAAGTACAATGCCTGATGCAAACAGAGCTGGAAGCACTTCTGTATGTCCTGCTCGGAAGGATGTCATACCTCCGAGTTTCTCCATTGGACTAACTCAGATGACTCAGCCGGATTTAGGGTCGCAAACATGTGATGCAAATCAGGTACTTTGTAATTATTTCATTCTCTGAACTTCTTCTACAGTGTATATGTTTTCCGTTCCATGAATTGTGCGATAGAATAGTAAAATATATTTTAAAATAATGTCGAAGGCTAAAGCTTTCGACCCAGTGCGTGGGGAAAATGTAAACGTTGTTGGTGGAATGGACGGAACAACGGACTCTGCAACTGAAAACCAGATGGAGACTGAGGTATATAAGAATATGATTCTGGTATATTTTGAACGTAGATGTTAACACTTTTATGGTTTATTTTAATCTATGTATGTGAAGGAATCTGCTTTTGCGTCATCTGCTAGTAGAGAGTTGGTCTGTGGTCTACGTAGGAAATCCCCTGAACATCCCTTTAAGGAAAATGAAAAAGTTGCAGAGGATGTGGAGGATTTAATTCCAATTGTTAGGAGAACTAGTAAAAGACAACGAACAAGCCCTATTAAGTACACTCCCGGTGAGACTGTAACAAGACAACCTAAGTCGAATCGAGCAGTGAAGAAGAAACAAGGGCAAACTAGCAAAGCTGGAAGAGGGCATGAAAAGAAAGAGGAAGCTACGACGTCCGCAAAAGATGATGTGGAGGATGTCACGGACTCTGAAACTTCTCTACAGTCGACGGGTGGAATATTGGTTGGTGGATTCAAACCATTCACACCACCAAAGCCCCAGCGGATCCATGCATTTCTAAAGGTCATGGAACGTCCACAGTAAACATTCTATATGATCTATTCCATTTAGATAATACAAAGGGAAATAATACTCTATAAGATCTATTCCATTTAAATCATACACATGAAATAATACGTATATGTTGTATTATTAATTGATATTTGCTGCACGTACACGACATCTGATGGGTTTCAATTGGAAAACACGGGTTTTATTGACATTCTGGAATCCGGGATAATACTTGACCAAGCTGTAAGTTTTAGTATTTCGTTTGCTTACATGTTTTTGCCGTATACAAGGTTTTTGTTCCATTCTAGATAATTTATTTCTATTTGATCCATAGGGTCCTGATCTACTTGTCAAGTTTCTACAGAAACGTCGTGATCTTAAGGAGAACTGTCGCTTTGAATTCATTCCTTCCACCTTCATTTCCGAGCTATACAGGCAGTACAACCATTTTCTGGCATCTGATGTGAAAGAAGCATTTTTTTTCTATTCACTGTCTCGAGATCGATTTAGGGCAAAGCCAAAATGGTTTGAAGCGGTCGATGTCATATATTGCCCTATGCAATTAGAGAGGACGCACTGGCTGGGGGTTTTTATAGACTTAAAAAAATGGAACATTGAAGTCTTGGACTCCAACACCGCTTTGCTAAGTGATGATCAGGTTCGGACTTATGTACAACACTTGGCTATTATGTTGCCCTACCTTATCAGGAGACATGGGCGGACTCCGCAAACGGAAGGAGTGACACTTGATCCTCTACAAATATCAAGACCCGATATGCCGTTTATATGCGAAATTAGCGGTTAGTTTTCTCTATATACATATGAATTAACATTGTCATTATTTTATATTTCCTAAGTTTCTATATAGTTTTCTTCCCTTTATGTATCTATGGAATAGCAGGTCTGTCAGCTGTTGCTTCGGTTCTTCTACTTGAATTACATGCAGTTCAGCAGCTACACATGTGTCAAGGTTTACGTGAGGAAGAATTGCGTGCAGCAGCTGAGAATTATGCAACCGAGGCGTTTACCATATTTAACTCTACTCATGTTCCGTAGTTACTGAAATAACATTCCATGATCCCTTATCCTATTCCATGTATATTGTTGTACCTGTAGACTTCGTTCTTAATTGTTATTTCTGGTTTAAGTCGTCTAGTTTCTGAACCTTGTATTACCTCAATTAGTTTGTTTAACCGCGTTTATGACTTTTGATATTCGTAGCATTAATTTGTATTTGTTGGTCTATGTATTGGGTGTCTTCCATTCAATCTCCTTCCTCCTTTAGGATATGGGGCATCCTCCAGAAAGCATAGACTTCCAGGATTTACGTCACCAACAAGTCGAAGGTAAGTTGGTTGGAGTGCGTAGCTCCCAGCCATTGACCCTAATGCCGCTTCCATTGCCAGTTCACGCGCACGCCATGCCTTCCAGTAAGAGACGTTTACATGGTATTCGTCTATTAGGAGTTTCTTTATATCCATTGCGTTTGGGCCCTTCTTTATTCCTACAAATTTTGATTGTATTAGCTCTCCAATCACCTGCGTCGTGGCCAGCTTGTGAAAGTTACGCCTATCGTCTATGGAGCACTTGTGCTCTAGATTAGCCTGCCTAATCTGGAAGTTCACAGATGCATCCAACTTCACCGCATACACACGCCACCTGCAGTTTGCTGCAATACATCGTAGTACCATGAACTCTGGTGTAGATCGAGCTGTGCGGAAATGGAACTTTCGATTGATAGCGTAGATTGCTATTTTTATTTTGCAGTCAGTCTTTGACTTGAAGACTCTTCCAACAAATAGACGGTCCCCTTCATAAGCAACATCCGCTAAGGCATAGTCTATTTCTACAAAATAAAATAGGCAATCAGGTCTCAATGTACGTTGGTATAATTATGTACATATAGACATATATAAATAAAGTAGAAATCATCACAATAGAATAGAACATTATGTTATTGGAATAGTATGTTTACCGTCCATGTTATAGGAATTGAAGACTGGTGGAGCATCCCTTCCAAACAGCACTGGGTCAGCGCTCACGTCCGTCAACATGCTATGTAAAGTATCCTGGAATCTACCCCATACTGATAAATTATGAGGCCCAGAATCATCCTCCTCATCGTCCTCTGCTGCTATGAATTCCGCATCTGGAACATTTGGTTGTGCCACATCATCATGGAATAGACGCTTCCTCAGACGTTTACTACTTGCACCTCGGCAGATATGAGGATGTATTACATCCAGAGGTCCGTCAGATGCTGTATTTCCACTGTCATCTTCTACTTCTAACGTCTCTTTCTCTTTCCCTTTTCCGTTATCTCTGGGTGTGTCGCAGGAGGGCGGTAAATTCTCAGCAATGCATATAGTACTTCTACTACGCCTATATGGAATAGTAGCTACTTCCAGAGGACCCACAAGTGAAGCTGTGCAGTTGTGTGTCAGAGGAGGCATTGTCATGGGTGTGTCGGACAGGGCAAACGTGTGCCATTCCTCGTCTGTTTCAGCTTCATCCCTCTCGTAACTATCGACCGAGGATGGGGTTTTAGGGGTCGGTAGGGGTAAAGGTGGATTCGTAGGATGTTGTCTGTCAATGATTCTAGTAACTGAGACGAAAAGATAAACTTCTTCTATTTTTTGCCTGATTTGAACGAACGTCTCCACCTCGAAATCGTCTGAGATGAACTGAGGGGAAGAACCATCTCCATCATCGATCGCCATCCACTCTGAAAATTGGTAGGACAGTTTTATCCTAGTGTTTGACGAATGCAAGTTCAGATTGTCTTTAACTAGAGAGAACAGCTCCGTGAACTTCATACCCGCTCTGAGTTGTACCCGTATGTTTCCTTCAACGATTAATGGGTCGAAATGCCAATTTCCATTATCATCTTTCTCCCATTCACCGAGTACCAGTAGAACTCTATCCTGTTTTTCAAGCTACAATAATAGAAGGAAGGTAAAGTTATAAACATGAATGGTATGGACTTCGATGTTATCGTGAAATAGAAATGTATCTTCCTATTGGTATTTCAGTGAAGAAAGAAGATAACATTCCATGGAATAAATGCAAGTAAACAACAATTAACCTCCGAAGCTCGAGCTGCTGCATTTATTGTAGAACTGCTCCGATCTTCATTCATTTTCTGTGTTATTTCGACCTTCAACTGTTGGGTAATTCGTGGAATAACCCCTTTTACAGAGGTCAAGATGCGTTTACAGCCACACAATTACTTGGAGGGAATTATCTTAATTCAAAATTAAGTAAATCTTTCTTGGTTAGGGTAATGAAGTGATAGGCGGCGAAGCTTCTTCAGGAAGCCTACTCGCGTCTGCTACGAATGACGTCATCGAGTTCACTGTTATGCCAGCTCATCGGAGCGAACGACAAGGGTAGAATCGGTTTGATTTTAACCGCTTGGTTACTTAATACATTTGTAATTCCTTATGGCGATATCTTTAATTCAAAGACCCAATATGTATATTGGGCAAATTCTCTCTTAAAACTATCTACATACATTCAATGCCTAATCATACATAGTCTTTTTCTAAAAGGCTCAGTCAAAATTTTGTTTTTACAATGAGCCAAACTCTAATAATTCAAAGCAAAAAAAAAAAATCATTATTAGTCCGCTGCATTAGTGAAAGGTCTTGGTCTTCCATGAAAATATCAGGCTGCTTCATTTGGGATGCATCATGAATCTATATAACATTAAATATACATTCTTTTTCTAAAAGCCTTAGCCTAATTGCAGAACCAACCAAGCATGTTTGGAGACAAAACCTCAATCTTAATTATTATATAAAACGACATTACATTATTGGCAAAAAATTAACGACCTAACATTTTCAAATTCTTTTCGTGTTCTAATCAACTAAGTCTGCTGTACAGTACATCATGTACCTCCTAGGCTCGTATACTAATTTCACACTTTTTCCTTTCATAAAATTAGATTATTGAATGATTTATATCTTCCGCACATATTAATTTAAAGAAATTTAATAATTTCTTATAAGTATTTATAAGCTGTTTTTTTTATGTGTGATGGCCATGCCCAACACATTTGAGAAAAGCCCAAAGTTCAGAGAAAGCCCAAGCCCAAACTCTTGCAAAAGCCCAAGTCCGCTCTGTTTATGGAAACCCTAGGCACCCTACCTCTTGCTCATTCCCTATAAATACCCTGCCTATTCCTTTAGAAGAATCATCCCTCTAGAAAATTAATGCAGAAATTCTCTCTCCCCCGCTGACCAGCGCCGCCGTCGCCGGACCGCAGCCAACCACCGCCGCCGTCGCCGAACCTTTGAGGAGGTGGTGGGCGGATCGCAGTTCGATCCTGAAGCCATCAGGGGCATCATACTCTTTCAAGGTAAGATGAGGTAGTGGTTGTCTTTGTGGTTGTCTTTATGGTTGTGCATGCGGTGCTTGTTGCAATATGTTTCCTGGAGGGTTGTTTCTTTGAGCATCTTGCAGAGGCACTCGGTTAACCACAAGAGGTGGAGGATATGCAAGAGGAGGTGGGAGAAGTTCTCTTTCATCCATCTCTTGTTGTCACAAACGAATCCTTTTTCGGTTTTCCCTTTCAACTCTTTTCATCTCTTGTTCAAGTGCAAGTAAGTTATTTGTTCCTTTGCTTATGGTCATGCACCTGAAACACAAAGAGATAAAAAGAAAGAAGAGATCAGTAATGCAAATAAACTAAAAGACCTAGACTAGAGACTAATCCTAAACTCGTAGGCAACTAACAGTTCCCGGTAACGGTGCTAAAAACTAGATAGTGCTCAGGTTTTCTCTAAGACCACTGTTGCAACTGCACAACAGCGAAGTAGTATAAAGGGTTATTGAACCCAATGGACTATAAAGACGTTGCAATAGGTAAATATGAGGTAGCCACAAACCTAAACTAGTAAGAAAAAAGCAGAAAACGTTTTAAGAAAACTATTAAGGAAAACGCTAGACATTCAGGTTCATCGCAGAGAATCATAAAATATTAGTCTTTAGGTCTATCAAAGGGATGTGGTTAAGGCACATTCTTAACTCAAATTCACTTAACTTTAAAGCCTTTCCACTCTCGTGGCTCCAACCTCTATATTTCACTACCTACATGCTAAACTCTCGCATGTCGTTCGATAGATTGATACGCTTTAACATGAACAGGATTCGATATGTTTACTAAAGTCTATGACTCAAACTCTCGTTGGTCATAACACTTAACTCATCTAGAATAGATCAGTCCACTTACTATAATTTTGGAATGTAAACGCACCTAAGAATAGTAGCTAGGTGATTAAGTTAGCTAACAACATTAGAAACAAGACTAGACGAAGAACTATGATGATATCCGTATGTATTTGACGTTAGATCTAACAATCTATGAACTCTCTTTGAATTCCCGTAAGCCTAACTAGTAAACTACTCTAAACTAAACATAAACAAAAGCAAAAGCACAAGGAAATCGAATAGCATTCAATAAGTAAAAGAGATGACAAAGTAAAGAGATAAGAATTATTCTCTAGAACAAGTACAGAGTTGAGTTCTTCTCTCTTGGGAGCTCGGATCTCTCTATTAAATACTTGAATACAAGTTTTCTAAACTCTAAGGGGGCGGATCTCTTGCCCAAGAAGCTAAAAATGAATATATATATACTGCTAAGTCTTCAAAAAAGTCAGTTTAGAAGTGCTTGGACGAGATGAAGTTGAATCTTCGAAGGAATATATTGTGGACCGGTCACGTTTTGATGTTTCTGTGCTGGTCCACGTGACCAGTTCTTCTGGTAGAAATCTAGGATCATGGCCTGAAGCTTGGGTGATGTAGAGGACCAGTCTTGAGCTCCAAATCTCAATCCGGTCCTTGCGACCGGTCTGCTGGACTACTCGACACGAAAACTTGAATAACTTATGAACCACACATCCAAATGGATCATCAAGTGCATTGGAAAGCTAACTCACGGGGATAGATTGTTACCAAATTTCATTAAGATTGGATTTGGGAAGGCCTCGAACGGATGGCATAATCATGACGCTACTGCATTGCTCTTCATCCAAGTTTTGCATCTTTTCGTCCTACGAACCCGTAAAGACTTAAAACACTATACATAGACTATAAAACTACTTCTTGAGGTTAAAAACCGTTTAAACACCAAAATAAAGCATTAAAATCATTATTAAAAATGGTAAAAATCATAGTATATCACAACCTTGTGTTCTATCATGTCATACTTGTGACATTTTTCATTGAACTTCTTTTAAGCATTTTACTTTTTGAAGCAAGTGGAGGCTTTCAAAGAAAACTTTTATTTCTTTGTATCATTGTTCTCAGCCACTTTAGCATTTAGTTCACCAACTTGAACAACATATGCTTTGATATTTGAAAATTCAATCCACTACCTGACAATCAAGCATTTCACTTAAGCTTGAGGTAATTCTTGAAAACTTTTCAAACTAGTGGAAGTATCTCATTCAAACAAGCGTATACGCTATGCTTCTCTTGGAAGGTGATTTATCTCTCTAAATAAACTTGTCTAGGTCCCTAAGAATCTGAACATGTCTAATGCTAGTTCAAGATGGTTTTGGAGCTGTGTTTTTCTCTTGTTTCTTTCAATGTTTACTCCTATATATGTTGCTAAAATCATAAATTGCAGAAGAGCCTACCTTCTTGAAGCCATGAAAAAGAGTCTAATTTAAGACTATCATAGTATTCAGATATTTCGTAGACCTCTTGTTTTGTTGTATTTTTTTAGTAAGTAATAAAAATATATATATATTTTTTACATATATTTCTCAAATAGTAATATAGAGATTTATGATATTTAAATTAGTTGAACTGTATATATATTTCTTAATTTCTAATAATTTTTTTTTTAAATATCAAACTAACTTCAAGTATGAGGATCTGAAATTCACAATATAGAATAATATGTTATTTGAGCATTTGAAATTAATAGTTATAAAAGTAAAATTGTGTAACTAAATATATAGCAGTTTATAGTTTATTAGAAACTATTATTGATGTAACTTTTAAGTTGATTTATTCAAAACTAATTATACAAATTTAAAGTTAGTATTATAAAAACTATAAAAATATCAAGGTTCTAAAGTAATTTTTCTAGTCTTATGATTAATTTGTATTATTTAATTAGTACATATATAATCTCTAAATATTCTGATAACTATTATATTAAAATATAAAAATATTTTGGTTCTAAATTAATTGATTTTAAAACTGCAAATTAATAAGTAAAAATTTGCAATGTAAAAGGTTCTAAATTAAACTGATTATTCTAAAACGTAACAAACAAAATATTTAAAAAATATTTTTTGATATGTTCTACGAGTTGTAGAATACGTATTCTACGTTCTGCGGGTTGAAGAATGTGTCTTCTGCAAGTTCTCCTTATTCTATGACATCGTAGAATACATATTCTGCCTAATCTACATGGTCTGCAAGTTGTAGAAAATGTCTTCTGCGATTTCTTTTTGTTCTACGAAAGCGTAGAATACATATTCTGCCTAACATACATGTTCTGCGATTTTTAGAACATGTATTCTGCGATTTCTGTTTGTTCTACGAAAGCGTATAATACATATTCTGCCTAACCTACATGTTCTGGGATTTTTAGAACATGTATTCTGCGTTTTTTGGAATTAAAAATCTCGATCTTCTCACGTCGTTTGTGTTCTCCACTTTTCTCTGTTCCTCCTATTTTCACATCTCAGCGCTGAATCTTCCTATTTTCACATCTCAACGAAAATTAATCGTCAAAACTAAAAAGTTGTGGTGAGTTTTTCGAATCTGTTGTTTGTTGTATCACAAATTGATCTGTGCGAATTCTATTTTAGAGATTTCATTGACTCTTTTTGTTTCGTAGATAAATATGCTCGAGATTTACGTAACGTGTGGACAAAATCAGCGACGAAGATGGAGTTATGAGAGAGAGAGAGAGAAAAAGCGGTGGGCGTAGATAGCGAGGAATAAAATTGGGTTTAAGACGGGTTGAGTTTTAAGAAAATAATTGAACCCGAATTTTTCTCTTTTCCAAATACAGAAAAATTGTTTAGTATCGTGGGTAAAACCAAATATGCAGAGAATTTGGGTATAATTGGATTTTTATTAATTAAAAGTTTAATCTACCAAACATTATTTAGAAAGGTATAGATAAACAAGAATAGAGTAAAAGTATCATTTATTTCTAATTCTCCTTATTCAAAATCTCTATTAATTATAGTGGTTAACTAAATACAATAACTAATGTGTTTAGTTAAAAAAAATTTAAACCCCCTAAACCACGTAATCTGATTTTATTGAAAATAATTCTAATCAAATCTTTTTATATTTAATTATTCAAACTGAATATTCATTTATTGTTAAGATATACTTGAAAAATAATTAAAGTTTAGGATAATTAGGGTGAGTGATTAATGATAACCTAACCTGAATAGTTAACAGCAAATCTCAACGATAACCCAATTTGATTCAGTCATTAACATTTATTAATCAAATTTTATCTTTAATGAATTTCAAAATTTCTTTTCTTAAAACACAAATGAAATTTTTTTTAAATAACACGTCAATGGAAAATTTAAAATTCAAATATATTTTATAAATATAAATTATAGTAAGTTTCCTAAAATACTCCTCATATAATAATTAGAGTTAGCTATATAATATATTTGTGAAAAAATTGAAAAATTTATAATTAACTGAGTAAATTAAACAGTATTTCGTGTAAAAATTATATATATATTTTTAGCAATCTTAACAATGCAAGATTAAGAATCAAGATAGAAAAATAATCAAGAAAAAATGTTCAAAAAAAAAAATTTGATGTAAATGTTTCATTTGTCGTTGAATGCATTTTAAAAAGTGAACAATAAGTTCTTACAGTAAGTTTCGTAGACCTCTTATTTCGTGTGACACATACTGATCGGTTCTCTTTTCCAGATTGTCCCTTGCTTTTTGGTGGAGTTTCTTGACAAATTCTGCTTTCCTTTCTCTATCTAGACTCACTATTTTCAGCTGGTGGTAGTGGAGTGAATACCAGTGGGATCTTTGGATTGAATCCATAGACAATCTCGAATGGAGACATTCTGGTCGCTCAGTGTTGAGCTTGGTTATAGGCAAATTCGATGAATGGGATACACTCTAGCCAATTCTTCAAGTTCTTTCCAATGGTGGCTCAAGGAAGGTTGATAGTAACCTGTTGACCACCTCGGTTTGGCCGTCTGTTTGAGGGTGACATGTGGTGGAGAACAAGAGTTTGGTGCCAAGCTTTTTCCACAAGGTCCTTCGGAAGTGATCTAGAAATTTGGTGTCTCGATCAGAGACTATGGTCCTTGGGATACCATGTAGGTTTAAAGAACAGGTTTGCAATCTAGGATGCATCGTTCACTTTGGCACAAGGTATGAAATGATCCATTTTGGAGAATCTGTCTACCACAACAAAGGTGGAGTCTTTGTGGTATATCTTTGGTAACCCCTGCACAAAATCCATTGATATGTCGACCCAAGGTGATGTAGGAAGCGGTAGAGGTAGATACAATCTGTGAGGATGCACTTTGCTCTTCATATGCGTTTGACCTCTGAGATGCTTGAGTGTTTCATGGTCCGTGTGAACCATAAACTCCCTCGACATTAGGTAATGTTGCCAAGTCTCCAAGGCACGTACTAATGCATATAGCTCTTTGTCGTACGTGAGGTAGTTGAGTGTGGCTCCTCCCAACTTTTCACTAAAGAATGCTACTGGCTTTCCTCCTTGAGTAAGTACAGCTCCTATGCCAATCCCTGAGGCATCACACTCCACTTCAAATGTTTTGTTGAAGTCGGGTAAGACTAGGACATGTGCATTGGTGAGATTCTCCTTTAGGGTGTCAAAGGCGGTTTACTGAGCTTCTTCCCAAGTAAAACTCACACTCTCCTTTACTATAGCTGTGAGAGGCGCATCTATGCTGCTGAAATCTTTGACGAAGCGCCGGTAGAAGCTCGCTAATCCATGAAAACTTCTCACTTGGCTGATGTTTGTTGGAGCTGGCCATTCTTTGATGGCTTTAATCTTCTCCTCGTCAACCTATAGGTCCTACGAACTCATAATAAAACCTTGGAAAACCAACTTATCAGTGCATAATGCACAGTTCTTTAAGTTTGCATAAAGACCTTCTGGTCGAAGTGTCTTTAATACAAGCTCAAAATGTGTCACATGATCAGATAAACACTTACTGTAAATTAAGATATCATCAAAATAAACCACAACAAACTTACTGATGTAGGCTCTAAGAACTTGGTTCACTAGACGCATAAACGTGCTAGGTGCATTGGTAAGTCCAAATGGCATTACCATCCACTCGTAGAGTCCTTGCTTGGTTTTGAAGGCAATTTTCCACCCGGCTCCTTCTTTCATCCCCACTTGGTGATATCCACTCTTAAGATCGATCTTGGAGAACAAGGTGGCTCCACTAAGCTCATCAAGCATGTCATCTAATCTTGGAATTGGGTGCCTATATTTGATGGTGATGTTGTTGATGGCCCGACAGTCTACACACATTCGTCATGACATGTCCTTCTTATGCACAAGCAGAACATGAACCGCACATGGGCTAAGGCTTTCTCTCACATAACATTTGTCCAATAACTCCTTCACTTGTTCCTCCAACTCCTTAGACTCTTCTAGACTCATTCGGTAAGCTGGCTTGTTGGGTAAAGCTGCTCCTGATACGAAGTCTATTTTGTATTTTATGCCTCTCAATGGTGGTAAACCTTCGGGTATCTTTTTCAGGGAACACGTCCTTAAACCTGTCAAGTAAAGTAGTGACTTCTTGTGGTAGTTCTAGCTCACCAAAACCTGCACTCAAAAACTCCTTAAAGATCATTAGTAGCATTCTGTGTTTGGTAGATATAGCTTTTCGAACATGGTTAGACTGAATGAGGAAATTAGATTTAGAGCTATTCTCCTTCTCTTGAACCATTTGTAATTGAAGTTCATTCACTTGAACTGGTGAGAGAGGTGCTAAACTGATTTTACGCTTATTATGCATAAAAGTATACATATTAGTCCTACCATCATGCTTAGTTTCTCTATGAAATTGCCAAGGTCTACCTAGCAATAAATGTCCAGCTTGCATGGGAACAACATCACATATTAGTTGATCTTGATATCTACCTATGCTAAAGGGAGTAGATACTTGATCACTGATTTTAAGCTCAACCTTATCATTGAGCTATCTCAGCCTATAGGGTTGTGGATGCTTGGTTCTCTCAAGACCTAGCTTATCAACCATGTGAGCACTTGCACCGTTAGTGCAAGACCCACCATCTATTATGAGATTGCATACATTGCCTTTGATGGTGCATCAGCTGTGGACGATGTTCTCCCTTTGTATAGTCTCAGCTGGCTCCACCATTACACTTAGGATGCGTCTTGTGACTAGGATCTCTCATGTCTCTGGATACTCTATGTCTATGTCACCATACTCGCCTTGTGGTTCAGCTTCTTTCTCGTTTTGTGACTCAGTCTCCAGCCTTGGTAACTAGCATAACGCATTGGTTTGGGCACTCCCAAGATATATGGCCTCTTCCCCAACATTTGAAACATGTAATTTCTCTAGCGTTGAGGGTTAGGGGTCTTACTTGGCTCCGGTCTGGTTTCTACATTCTTTCCTTTGCACCGTGAATTAATCTCGATGCCTTTGCCCTTATCAAGTGGTTTGCTTGCGTTTGGTGTACATGTGGTTTGAGGCTAGCTTCTAGTGTTGGCTGTCTTTCTCTTGACATGTTGCTCGGCTTGAATAGATAGATGAAAGAGATCTTTGAAATCTGGATAGGCTTGTCTCTCCACCTTGTGGCTGATCCTTTCTTGTAACTCGTTAAGGAATTGTGAAATAAGAGCTTCCTCATCATCATTGAGTTCCAGCCGGTTTCTCAAACACTCAAACTCCTCGTAGTACTCATCTACTGATATGGTTCCTTGCTTAAGGGTACGAAATTGGCGCTGCAAGTCTCGGTGGAAGTGTGGGGGAACATATCTTTGTCTCACTAAGTCTTTCATGTCAACCCATGAGTCAATGGCTCTCAAGCGGTTCCTTCTTCGGTCTGACATGACTCTATCCCATCATTGTCTGTAAGCTAAGCCACATTTAATGCTACTCTTTTTGGACCAGGGTGATTGTAGTAGTCGAATATGTGATCCTTCGTTTTCTCCCAATCAAGATAGGCTTCTGGATCGACCTTACCTGGAAAGTTTGGTGCGGTTAGCTTGATATTGTTTTGACTCTGTCTAACAAAAGGCATATATTCTTCTTTGTATTCTTCTTCATAGTCGTCTTGAAGCACCCGTCTCCTTTGCCCTCTGTTTCGGGTGTAAGGAGGGCCATGCTCTTCATCATCTTCTTCTTATCGATTTGGTTCGTGAATATGTATATCATTGCCTCCTGGCTTGGTTCTTGTATCTGGATTTAAATTTGGAGTCGTGTTAGTATCACGATTTCCCACGTTTCTGATTGGTGGTATAGGTGCTCGTGGTGCTTGCTCCACACGGTTGAGTCGTTCTCCGAACTCTTACCTTAGGGCTCGCATCTCTTCCCTCATAGCAGTCATCAGTTGAAAGAGGGGGTCTTGAGAGTGGTTGGTTTCTTCGCCCATTGCTGTTGTGGTTTGGAAATTTCCTTGCAACAATGAAGGAATAAGTAAATATCATTGATCTCAAGAAAGGCAAGTGAACTTTGACAGAAATAACTCTATCAATCAAGAATTAGATCAAGATAAATGTGGAAACAACTAATGTGCAATGATATATATATTCTTTTTTTTGACTTTTTAAAAATGGAATGAATGCAACAACTATGGTGAGACACAGTTTGGATCTAACATATTTTTTTTTGAATGAATGATGCAACACAAAACAAAGTATGAACTAAGGATGCAAGCGGAACTAATTACTTTTTATGGATTTTCTTTGATGAATAAAAAAAAAGATAACAATGATGAATAAACAAAAATGATAAAACATATTGGATAGAAACAACCTGTGCTGAAGGAACTTCAGCTCTGATACCAAAAATGATACAAGAACGGGGCTGACTCAAGGCTTGTAGGATCTCAGAAACAAAGCTTGGTGATTCGTCCAAGGGGTGATTCAAAAGGTTGAGCTACTCTAGCCAAGGAATCAGGTGTTGAACAAATGTGAGTGACACAAGATGGGGCAAAGTGTACCACACATGATGTGAAAAGCATGTGATACAACACAAATCTCTGAACCGAGGAGATGCTGGTCTCGACTGGGTTTAGAGTGGACACAAGTTTTTCTCAGAAAACTCGATTTTAGAAGAAGGATCTTATTTTATTTCATCGTGAATAAAAAGATACATATGGGGGCTTTTATAGCCAATTACATAAGAAAACAAAGAAAAAAAATTACAAAAATTAAAAAAAAAAAGATTACATAGTCTTAAACTAAAAAAGTTTAAATTTACACCTAATGAAAATCACACAAAGAGAAAACAAATAAGTTAGTCAAATTTATTTGAAATAAATTGAACAACTTACCTTACTTACCTTAGGCGAGATTGGCTGATCTTGTTTGAGTTTAATTGCGTCATTCAGGTGTCTTGATCCAAGGATGTGATAGTGAAGATGTGAACTTGGGCTGGACTTGGTAAAAAGGGCCTAAATTCTTGAGCCGTAGTGCTTGGGCCGCTTGCTTAATTGGTCTTGATGATCTTCTTGTGCTTCTGTCCAACCTTGTAGGTAGTTGTTTTCCTTGATTATTTCTTCTAAGGTTCCTCTTGTCTTTTCTTGGTTAGCGTGATACATGGCTTGTTGTATACCCTAGTTGTACTTGTGTTGGAGAGTTCTAGCTCTTTGCCTCGTTATTGGTCTTTGGTGAAGAGTAGGTACTTCCACATCTTGAAGTTGTGGCTCGGTTAAGTCTGGTTCAGCTAGAATGTCCTCATCAGGTATCCTTACAAAGTAAGAAAACAAACCAATGAAACGTTAAACTGGTTATTTTTTATTACATCAACAAGGAAAACCGACCGCCAGATGAAGTGGGTGGAGGTGATGGAGAAACCAGCAACGGTATGTTATCGTTCAAGAAGAAGTTATTTTCTAACATTTTAAAATATTAATTAACGCTAATGTTATCGCCCATGTTCCTTTTAAAACTGATATGTTATCATTCAAAGAATTTATTTGCTAACATTTTAAAATATTTGTTAACTAGAAGAAAGTCCGCGCATGCGCGCATAGAATCATTTTTATTTCTTCATTCCATATTATAATAAAATAAATTAATTGTTTTTATAAAAATAGTTTGTTGGTTCATTTTTTTTTTTTGTTCTATATTGACCATGACTAATAATGGCTTATGTATTTAAAAATATGAAAAAATATGAACCATATATATAAAATATAGTTTTATTGTTTTGATTGATCCNTATATGTAAAATATATTTTTATTGTTTTGATTGATCTAAAAAACAAAGTTTAAATACAAACTTAAAAATAAAAAATAAAAGAAACAACAAATAAGCCAAATCTAGCTTATGTGAAAAATAGAAAACATAATTAGATTAGTAATGGACTGCTCTCGCCTTAAACCATGATTAGATAAGAAAATTATAGCATGAGAAGACCGAAGAATATAGAGAAGTGACTTTGTTTTAGAGGGGCCGGAGAACGCATAGACTTTTATAACATGGCAAGACCGTAGAACGCAGAGAAGTGACTATGTTTTACATAAATNGCAAGACCGTAGAACGCAGAGAGGTGACTATGTTTTACATAAAATTTTTGATGGTTCGGATGATTGCTTATGTGTTGACGTAAATTTAAAATATTATACTAATATATATTATATAAATCTCCTAATTTTTTATTCCTATAATCCCACATGTTTGTAATTTTCTCATTCTTATGGATATAGTAATAGATAGCATATATATATACAACCAAAAGTTTGGGATCAAATTCGTCCATATCACCAAAAGAATCATCGACGGCTATATTTAGTTATGATGATTAAGGTAATGACCAAACTAATATCATTAGAAGCCTAAAAATTATAATCTCTATATGATGATGATTTTTCCATCAGATTTCGACAAACTGGAATTTCCAAACTTTTTTTTTTAAAATATGTTTTGAAAGAGAAAATAAACATAATTTGTTTAAGGTTTTCAAAATACAATATGTGAAAGGAAAAAGACATCAGACCGACTCAAATCCACCCAATCAATAGACTAAGGCTCAAAAACCATCGATGACAAAGAAATATCGAAAACCTGAATTTTGTACTATAGCAATGGGATAATGAATCTAGACAAGATGTTTTACAATGCAATACTGGAATTACCAATGATCACGATCTTGAATAAATAATCGTATTTTTTGATTTTTATTATTCGCCAATTTCTTCTCTCTGGTCTCGCAACCAACCTATAAAAAATATTCCAGAATCAAAACCTTCATAATTGGTCTCATAATAATGCCCATACTTAAAAAAAATAGATCCATGAAATTAAGAAGAGCTCAAACAAATAGAAAACAAAAATACCATAAACTTTTTCCACATGGTAAAAATGGCGGATGAATCGANTAAACCCTTTCCACATGGTAAAAATGGCGGATGAATCGATTTTTTGGATGATGCCTCTTTGTAACGAAAACCCCTAATTAACAATACAAAGTTTAATCAGCACCATTTGATTTCTCAAAAATCATAAAAATCCTAAAAATATCCATTTTGATGAAATTGATAATTATACTAATATATATTATATAAATCTCCTAATTTTTTATTCCTCTAATCCCACATGTTTGTAATTCTCTCATTCTTAGGGATATAGTAATAGATAGCAAATATATATACTAAATCTATTTTTTTCTGAAGTTGTATCAAATCTTCGAAAACAACCTCATTCTTCTTCAAACCNAAATATATATACTACCAAAAGTTTGGGATCAAATTCGTCCATATCACCAAAAGAATCATCGACGGCTACATTTAGTTATGATGATTAAGGTAATGACCAAACTAATATCATTAGAAGCCTAAAAATTTGAAAATAGCATACCCAAAGCATTTTTTTTTGTTTGCTATCTCGTCCTTGGTAACAAAATTACAATCTCTGTATGATGATGATTTTTCCATCAGATTTCGACAAACTGGAATTTCCAAACTTTTAAAAAAATATATGTTTAAAAAAAAAATAAATAAGGGAAATTACCATAAAAAACCTCTAACTTTTTAACTTTTTCCAACTTAAACCTCCAACTTTTTCGGTTTCCATTTTAAACATTCAACTAATTTATTTTTCTTAAAAAAAACTTCAAGTAACATAAAGTGTGTACAATTAAGGGTTGACTAACGGTCAACGTTAACTTTGTTTAACACCGTTAGTGATAATTGAATTATTAATATTAAATAATTTCAAAAAAATCAAAAAAATCCGAAAATTTTCATTTTATTCGAAAAATATTAAAACGTAAAAATAATAAATTTAAAATTTGAAAATTTGAAAATTATTATAGAATAATAGAAAACTAAGTTATATTTTTATTTTTGATGAAACAATTAATGAATTTATTAGTATTATTATTACTTATTATTGATAGAAATCCGAAAAAAATATATAATTAGGGAAAAATCTTAAAATTACAAAAACTATTAGAAATTGAGATTATAATTAAAATTATAAAATTATTTTATTATTTTGGATATAAAAATTGAGAAATTTAAGATGAATTATACGAAAAAATATGGAACGAGAATTTTTGACAACATGACAAATATAAAAAATTTAGATAGCAAAAACTACTAACTACTCGTATCCAATCTATTTTTTTGCTCTCTAAACTGATAATTATTTGAATGAGAAAGATATATATTTCTTATTTGGGATATACTTATTACCATCAAAAATAATTATTTGAAAGAGAGTGGCTATATATTTGAAAGAAACTGATATTAATTTGAAAGAGAGTTTGTATATATTTTACAACAAAGTTCTTAATTTTTTACATCGAAAAAAATAAGATCTAATTTTATTTTTATAAAATTATATTTATTTTTATTAATTTTAAAATTCAACTTTTTTATAAACTTTTATGGCTTTTTTTTTGAAATTTTNTTTTATTTTTTGGAAACAATAATAGTAACCATAAATTCTTTAATTTTACATCGAAATAAAAATATAAGTTATTTTTATATTTTTAACTTTTAATTTAAAATTTTTAATTAAAATTTTTCATTTTTAAAAAATTTTAGAATTTTTTAAGTTTATTTTAATTTGGAATTTTTGGGTTTTATATGATTTTTTGAAAAACTAATAAAAATTATTATTTAAATACTAATTATTTAATATTATTACTAACGGTGTTAGCGTTGACCGTTAGTCAACTTTCGACCTCGTACACTTTAGATTATTTAGAGGTTTGTTTGAGAAAGATAAATTAGTTGAATGTTTAAAATGGAAACCGAAAAAGTTGGAGGTTTAAGTTGGAAAATGTTAAAAATTTGGAGGTTTTTTATGGTATAAGTTGTTTAAGTTTTCAAAATACAATATGTGAAAGGAAAAAGACATCAGACCGACTCAAATCAACCCAATCAATAGACTAAGGCTCAAAAACCATCGATGACAAAGAAATATCGAAAACCTGAATTTTGTACTATAGCAATGGGATAATGAATCTAGACA
>OVAY01002291.1:0-19206 GCA_900406395.1 Kernera saxatilis | reverse complement strand
GATTCACGGTTCAAAAGATATGACCGATTTACTGAACACATATCAATCTGTAAAAAAATCCCAAAATGTGTGATAGATAGCTTTCTATTTTTTGGATTTTTTTGAAAATTCAAAATATTTGCATCAACCTCACCGAAACTATTTGCATGTATAGTAGTGGATAATTATACATTGGAAAGAAGATTTTTGCTTATTTGTCGGCATATTTAAGCGATTTTATACCTAGTTTTCTCGCGTTTATGAGAATATTGTGAAGAAACAAAAGACTGAAAGATCGTTTAAGGTGGAGGCATANAAGACTGAAAGATCGTTTAAGGTGGAGGCATAAACTATATTTTTCAAAATTGAATTTCATACCCCTAGATAGGAAATTGAGTCAGCTTTCTTTTGGCGGTGGTTTAGTGTCATTTGGATTCACGGTTCAAAAGATATGACCGATTTACGGAACACATATCAATCTGTCAAAAAATTCCAAAATGTGTGATGGATAGCCTTCTATTTTTTGGATTTTTTCAAAAATTCAAAATATTTGAATCAACCTCACCGAAACTATTTGCAAGTTTAGTAGTGGATAATTATACATTGGAAAGATGATTTTTGCTTATTTGTCAGCATATTTAAGTGATTTTACTCATTGTTTTCTCGCGTTTAGAAGAAACTTGTGAAGAAAAAAGAGACTGAAAGATCATTTAAGATCGAAGTCTTACCTATATTTTCAAGAAGTGGATTTCATACACCTAGATAGAAAATTGAGTCAGCTTTCTTTTGACGGTGGTTTAGTATCATTCGGATTCAAGGTTCAAAAGATATGGCCGATTTACTGAACACATATCAATCTGTCAAAAAACCCCAAAATGTGTGATAGATAACCTTCTATTTTTTGGATTTTTTTGAAAATTCAAAATATTTGAATCAACCTCACCGATACTATTTGCAAGTATAGTAGTGGATAATTATACATTAGAAAGATGATTTTTGCTTATTTGTCGGCATATTTAAGCGATTGTACACTTTGTTTTCTCGCGTTTATGAGAAAATTATGAAAAAAAAAGACTGAAAGAACGTTTAGGATGGAGGCCTTACCTATATTTTCAAAAAGTTGATTTCATACCCCTAGATAGGAAATTGAGTCGGCTTTCTTTTGGCGGTGGTTTAGGGTCATGCCGATTTACGGTTCAAAATATATGACCGATTTACTGAACACATATCAATCTGTCAAAAAACCCCAAAAAGTGTGATGGATAGTCTTCTATTTTTTGGATTTTTTTTCAAAAATTCAAAATATTTTAATCAACCTCATCGAAACTATTTGCAAGTATAGTAGTGGATATTATTCATTGGAAAGATGATTTTTGCTTATTTGTCGGCATATTAAGCGATTGTACACCTTGTTTTCTCGCGCTTAGAAGAAATTTGTGAAGAAAAAAAAGACTAAAAGATCATTTAAGATAGAGGCCTTAAGGATATTTTCAAAAAGTGGATTTCATACTCCTAGATAGGAAATTGAGTCAGCTTTCTTTTGGCGGTGGTTTAGTGTCATTCCGAGTCACAGTTCAAAAGATATGACCGATCTACTGAACACATATAAATCTGTAAAAAAACCCAAAAATATTTGAATCAACCTCACCAAAACTATTTGCAAGTATATTAGTGGATAATTATATATTCGAAAGATGATTTTTGTTTATTTGTCGGCATATTTAAGCGATTTTACACTTTGTTTTCTCGCGTTTAGGAAAAAATTGTGAAGAAAAAAAAGGCTAAATATCGTTTAAGATGGAGGCTTTACCTATATTTTTAAAAAGTGGATTTCATACCATTAGATAGGAGATTGAGTCAGCTTTCTTTTGGCGGTGGTTTAATGTCATTCCGATTGACGATTCAAAATATATGACTGATTTACTGAACACATATCAATCTGTATAAAAACCCCAAAATGTGTCATGGAAAGCCTTCTATTTTTTGGATTTTTTCAAAAATTCAAAATATTTGAATCAACCTCACCAAAACTCTTTGCAAGTATAGTAGTGGATAATTATACATTGGAAAGATGATTTTTGCTTATTTGTCGGCATATTTAAGCGATTGTACACTTTTTTTTCTCGCGTTTATGAGAAAATTGTGAAGAAATAAGAGACTGAAATATCGTTTTAGATGGAGGCTTTAACTATATTTTCAAAAACTGGATTTCATACCCTTAGATTAGAAATTGAGTCAGCTTTCTTTTGGCGGTGGTTTAGTGTCATTTCGATTCACGATTCAAAAGATATGACCGATTTACTAAACACATATCAATCTGTCAAAAAACCCCAAAATGTGTGATGTATCTAGCCTTCTATTTTTTGGATTTTTTTAAAAATTCAAAATATTTGAATCAACCTCACCAAAACTATTTTCAAGTATATTAGTGGATAATTATACGTTGGAAATATGATTTTTGCTTATTTGTCGGCATATTTAAGCGATTTTACTCCTTTTTCTCGTGTTTAAGAGAAAATTTTGAAGAAGAGATGACTGAAAGATCGTTTAAGATGGAGGCCTTACCATATTTCTAAAAAGTGGATTTCATTCCCCTAGATAGGAAATTAAGTCAACTTTCTTTTGTCAGAGGTTTAGTCTCAATCCGAATCACGGTTCAAAATATATGACGGATTTACTAAACACATATCAATCTGTACAACAAACCCAAAATGTGTGATTGATAACGTTCTATTTTTTTGGATTTTTTGAAAACTTAAAAAAACTTTAATCAACCTCACCAAAACTATTTACTAGTATATTAGTGAATAATTATACGTTGGAAAGATGATTTTTGCTTATTTGTCGGCATATTTAAGCGATTTTACACCTTGTTTTCTCGTGTTTAGTAGAAAATTTAGAAGAAATAAATGACTGAAAGATCATATAAGCTTGAGGCCTTACAAATATTTCCAAAAAGTGGATTATATACCTCTACATAAGAAATTGAGTCAGCTTTCTTTTGGCGGTCGTTTTGTTTTTTTCTGAATCACAGTTCAACATATATGATGGATTTACTCAACACATAGCAATTTGTCAAAAAAAAAAAACTCAAAATGTGTGATGGATAGCCTTCTATTTTTTTTTGGTTTTATTTCAAAACTTTAAAAAAACTTGAATTTACCTCACCAAAACTTTTTTCAAGTAAATTAGTGAATAATTATACGTTGGAAAGATGATTTTTGTTTATTTGTCGGCATATTTAAGCGATTTTACACTTTGTTTTCTCTTGTTTATGAGAAAAGTTTGAAGAAAGAGGTGACTGAAAGATTGTTTAAGGTTGATGCCTTAACTATATTTCCAAAAGTGAATTTTATACCTTTAGATAGGAAATTGAGTCTGCTTTTTTTTTTTTGTGGCGGATTAGTCTCATTTCGAATCACGGTTCAAAAGATATGACAGATTTACAGAACATATATCAATTTGTAAAAAAAAAACCAAAATGTGTAATGGATAGTTTTCTATTTTTTTAGATTTTTTCAAAACTTAAAAAAAAAACTTGAATCAACCTCACCAAAACTATTTGCAAGTATATTAGTGGATAATTATATGTTGGAAAGATGATTTTTGCTTATTTGTAGGCATATTTAAGCGATTTTACATTTTGTTTTGTCGCGTTTAGAAAAACAATTTGAAGAAAGAGATGACTGAAATATCGTTTAAGATTGAGGTCTTAACGATAGTTTCAAAAAGTGAATTTCATACTCCTAGATAGGAAATTAAGTCAGCTTTCTTTTGGCGGAGGTTTAATGTCATTCCGAATCACGGTTCAAAAGATATGACGGATTTACTAAACACATATCAATCTGTAAAAAAAAACCCAAAATGTGTGATTGATAACGTTCTATTTTTTTGGATTTTTTCACAACTTAAAAAAAAACTTGAATCAACCTCACCAAAACTATTTTCAAGTATATTAGTGGATAATTATACGTTGGAAATATGATTTTTGCTTATATGTCGACATATTTAAGCGATTTTACACATTTTTTTCTTATGTGTAGGATAAAATTTTAAAGAAAAATATGACTGAAAGATCGTTTAAGATGGAAGCCTTAACGATATTTTCAAAAAGTGGATTTCATACCCCTAGATAGGAAATTGAGTCAGCTTTGTTTTGGCGGTGGTTTAATTTCATTCTGAATCATGGTTTAAAAGATATGACGGATTTACTAAACACATATCAATTTGTAAAAAAAAAAACTAAAAATGTGTGATAGATAGCCTTCTATTTTTTTTGGATTTTTTCAAAACTTAAAAACTTGAATCAACATCACCAAAACTATTTGCAAGTATATTAATGGATAATTATACGTTAGAAATATGATTTTTGCTTATTTGTCGGCATATTTAAACTATTTTACAACTTATTTTCTCGCGTTTAAGATAAAATTTTGAAGAAAAATGATGACTGAAAGTTCGTTTAAGCTTGAGGCCTTGACAATATTTCAAAAAAATGGATTTTATACCCTTAGATAGGAAATTGAATCAGCTTTGTTTTGGTGGTGGTTTAGTTTCTGTCCGAATCACGGTTCAAAAAATATGACGGATATACTGAACACATCAATTTGTATAAAAAAAAAAACTCAAAATGTGTGATGAAGCATTCTCTTTTTTTGGATTTTTTCAAAATTTAGAAAAACTTGAATCAACCTCACTAAAATTATTTGCAAGTATATTAATGGATAATTATACGTTGGAAAACATAATAAGTTTTAATTCACACTTCATTTTTCCTTGGAATCAATAATATCACATAAAGCTAATGAGCTGAAAAGATGGAAAATCTTCTTCACATCTCAGTCAAATCCTCTCAGGCTTCTGCAAAACAGCCGAGAGATAAATCTCTGCATCAGCTTTCTCTCCAACAACCCATTTCAGCTTCTTATACCCAAACCGCTCTATCAAACGCGTAAAATCTCTCTTCTTCTCGTCATTACCACAATAGAAACTATCCAACCAGAACAATCCACCGGGTTTCAAGATCCGATCAAGATCAAACATCAAGAACTCCAGCTTCTCCGGTTTACTACTACTCGCTGAATCCAATCCGTAAGAAGCATGAATGAGATCGAAAACATTGTCGTAGAACGGGAATCTCTGGTCCAAACTCATGAACAACGGAAAAATCCCTCTTGCAGCTATGAATTCACTGAAAGGAGCATCTATATTCAGTGTATTGCTGATTATTTTCACGTTCTTTTCAGCCATTTTAGCAGCGAATGTCCCTGATCCGCCGCTAATATCGAACCCGACTCGGATTCTCCCGTCTCCTAAACCCAAAACATCATCTATCAAGAAATCATTCTTCTCTTTAACCTTAACAAACCTATCCTTCTCAGAGCTAGTAGCTAGTTCAAAGCAACCAACACAATCCCTGCTCAGTTTCTTACCTTTCAAGCAATCGAAACTTTTGCAGCCAAGACCGCTCCAGTTAACACTAGAGTTACTAACTGGTCTCCACAAAGACTCAGGAAACCATGCGAGACCAGGCTTGTGTACCGTTTTAGCCAAACATCGACGGCGTGGCAACGGTTCACAAGCACGGAGAATCAACCTCTGTGCTAGGCTCCAATCATCAGGACATGTTTCGAACACGTTGTACGACATATAGTGAGATAACAAATCTAGAGACTTTTCACAGGAATGTCCAACAGATGCAACCATTTCAGTGATCCCAGTACGAGAATCTCTGCCGAGAGGAAGCTGATGGTGTTGGAGGAACAGTTTAAGCTCTTGAGGGATTTCGGAATGCGAGAGATCGAGAGATTCATAGCCAATCATCTGTTTCTCCATCTGAGAGAGTTCCCGTTGGGAAGAATCGATTTCTCGGAGGATAAGCGAGAGATGTTGAGAAACCAAAGAGACATTGTTGGAATGAAGAGGGTGTGGCATGTTGGATTGTGATCGAGACGAGAAGGCGTATAGTGCAAAGAGATTTGTGGTGACAACAGAGAAGAGCATCAAAAGGTTAATGGCGGATGAACAAAGCGTTGATCGCCTGAATCTTGCAGTTCCATCGCCAATGTTTAGCGATACGGATCCCATCTTAGGCATTTCAGCTCAATGTAGCTTAAATGGAATCCATTTCCAACTCTGCCATATAGTTGAACCTATGATTGGATCTGCAGAAACAATTGTATGATATAAGAAACGTTTTGGGTTAATATCTTCTTCAACATCAAAAGTAGATATGCACAAAGAAACCTAATATTTTTAGAGCTAAAGTTCAAGACTTGGATAATACAATTACAGAAGAATCAAAATTTAGACAAACAAACTTTCATATCAGAGGAAAACGAGTTTGCATTTTCACGAAGATTAGATGCAGAGAAATTTGAAGATAACATCAGATCAATTTGAGTATCTTTGCAATTTTCTCACGCCGATTAAACCAACACCAGGAACATTAGATTCAGGAAAGTATAAAGATGTATCAGATCAAAATTGATTTCAGACAGTAACCAAGTTTCCGAAACAGACCAGATCCAAATCAGGAAACCAAACAAAATCACAATAATCAGTAAACGAAACAATCAAAGAAGATGTCAATTTTGTAGGATTATCATCGGATCTTAAGAACAGGCAAGAGAGAAGAAAGCGAAAGGAGAGAAACGTACAATACAACAAGATCCAGATTCCAGGAGGCTACAATACTTTTGATTCAGCGGATTAGCATAGTGAATGAAAGTGAAACTAGTAAAAAGCTACTGATTAGTGATTGATTAGTGATTAGAGTGATGAGTGACACCGCCGACACACGGATTAAGTNTTGAATAAAAATTCGGATATTGCTTTTAAATATCTAGATTATCCACACACAAAAAGTAATTAATGTATCCATTTCAAAAACATTTGGGCTTTAAACTAAAAGCTTATTAATACGGCCCATGCGTACGCAACCTTCCTTTTGTACGCAACATTTGAGCTTTAATATTTTACATTTGGGCTTTCGTTTTTTTGAATAGAAAAGGAAGGTTGCGTACGCATGGGCCGTATTAATAAGCTTTTAGTTTAAAGCCCAAATGTTTTTGAAATGGATACATTAATTACTTTTTGTGTGTGGATAATCTAGATATTTAAAAGCAATATCCGAATTTTTATTCAACATCGGATGCAAATTCGAGTATTACTACAGATTATTTAGAATCATTATCGAATTCGAACCCATACTTTTTTCTTTTATAAATAAATTATTCTTTAAATTGGAGTTAAAAATTTTACTTTGGACAATGGAAAAATTTCCTAGAGCATCGAATTAATTGTTAATTTTTAAATGAATTATTCGGAATTGATTTATGTGCTTTGTTTTAATATTTTTAAAGATTTCTTATCGACTTGAACTAGTTTTTTTTTTATATATATTTTTATTCTGTGTTTTAAACGCTATGGTTTATTGTTTAACCATAATACTAAATAAAAAAATTATTATGTTTTCTTGATAATTTTTTCTTTTCCGAATATTTAATTTAAATTCTGTTGACCAAAAAATAATCTTTTTTTTTTTTTTATAAAAAGCTGCATCATTGCAATGTCTCTAGAAACTTGATGAGATCAAACTGTACATTAGATCATCTATCAATTCTTACTAAAGATTTAACTTAAAAAAAAAGGAAGCAAAAGGGCTAAATTCTTAAGATTCTAAAGAACTAACAACTTTGATTTCTGAAACCTAAAACTGGAGAGAAGAAATGTATAGCTATAGAGCTTTTTCAACAAGCTTCTTGTTGTCTGGTGTATCGCGTCAGAAGAATATCACTATATGGATGATCTTGCTTCACTTCCAAATAACCTTTCGTCTTCAACACCTGCACAATTTATGGTTGGAGATATATTATAATTCAGTTTTCAGAGAGTTTCTCCATCTTTTTAGTCTGTTTACGTGGAGACAAAACGTTGAAGACATGAGACATACCAAAGTCTCATAGAAGAGTCTTGCGCTTTCCTTCTGAGTTCTTCCTCTACACAGCTGCGACAAACTCGCCTTTTCTTCTTCTCCTTTTTCCCTCTGCTCCAGAAACGTCTTTTCCAAGAATTTCGCCACATTCCTGTCCAATGCAGAGTCAGAAAATCAAAAGCATAAATTATCTGAGTAGAAGCGAAACGAAGAAGTTGAGATTGAAGGTGTGAGTCTACCAACCTTGTTCTTGCTGACCATGTCTCTGCAAATCAAAAGCATGCATGGTAAGAACACAGCACGGTGAAACACATCAACATGCAACAAACATCATTTTGATCAGATTTGGTATTTTGATGGTTGAAACTTCTCACTAAAAGGTACACAGTTTCAGTCCACTGTTCCATTTTCTACATAGATTTTTGTAGATTAAGCAACAAAAAACCAGAGCACAGGCATGAGATCATTTCTGAATTATGGTTTCAAGAAATTGGGTGCTTTCCAATCTTAGAACAAGATCAGAAGGCGTTTACCTTGTTGCAAGTCCTCTGTTTCATGTGCATTCACCTGCTGAACCAAAACCAAGAACAAATGCTCAGTCTCGTAATTAAATACGCTAGGCTACTACTATCAGAATGATGGAATGGAGCAGTACCTCCTCGTTCATCAAAATTTCATCAAGGTCTCTTCTATCCTTGCAAAACACTGACGGGGGCTCGTCAAAGGAGGTGAAGGAACTTGCAGGTCTCGTTTCTTTATCACAAGTTACAGGGTCCTTGAAATATCTATTCGACATTGATTCCCTCACTGGCGTTTCAGGAGCAATCTCTACTTGCTCAGAGACTACTGGTGTTTCTGGAGCAATCCCTGTTTGCTCTGATGTCCTCGCTGGTGTTTCTGGTGCAATCTCTATTGGCTCTGCAGGCTTCACTGGCGTCTCTGGAGCAATTTCTGTTTGATGAGCAATTCCAGCAGCTATGGAACTAGCTTCCGTCTCAGCTGAAACCTCTGGATTATTTCCTACAGTCTCTGGAACAATAACTTTCAGCTCAGCAAGAGCAGCGGCCTGAGGAGTCTCCATAATTTCTCGAGCATTCTCAGTCTGCTCCGAGGAAAAGACATCCCCACGACTTCCAACTGTTCCAAGAGAAGAATTTTCCACTCGCCTAGCGGTTTTCGCAGCTTTAGGAGTTTCTGTGGTGTTCGGTTCTTTAAGCTTGATGGGTTGACAA
Source organism: Kernera saxatilis (assembly GCA_900406395.1). Taxonomy (NCBI): domain Eukaryota; kingdom Viridiplantae; phylum Streptophyta; class Magnoliopsida; order Brassicales; family Brassicaceae; genus Kernera; species Kernera saxatilis. The sequence continues at coordinate 10,059 of OVAY01002291.1, read as the reverse complement.
AAGAGTAACTGGAGGTCCAAAGAACCATCTGTGATCGGATCATAACAATCAGCAAACACAACATTACTATCTGAAATACAGCGAATTCTGAAGTAACTTACATGGAATCAATGGGTTCCAGAAATCTCTTGAGGGATCGGCAAGACGTTTGATTCCTCTCTCAGGATAGTCAGTATGAGGAACCTTTCTCCGTTTTGTAATCAATGTACTTGAGTCCTCTATCATTTTCTTCATAACTCTACAATAGCAAGCACCAAAATATTATGCATTTGTACGTAACTCTGCAGATAAAAATAATCCAAGGTTACAAAAAGTTCTCTTACTTGTTCGGAATTATCACTTCATCATCTATTAGACATTTTCTCTTCCGTGAAACCCGAGAAGACTCCTTTGCAGCCGGCGTAGGAATGATCGAGAACTGATGGCTTGTTTCCCCTGTATTTCAAAGTATACGATAATACATTAAAAACACAACTAAGTAAATTTTTTGGAGCTCTTATTTCTAAAAAGTAAAGTGTGCACCTTCAGAGATTCTCAGCCGCGAAGGTGCTTTGGGAGTAACAGCAACTGGCGTATCTTTAGCATTAAAACCTTTACTCCCCTCTTCTGAAAAAGTCATGTCAGTGAGAAAACCTTTCTCGGTACCATTGTGAAGTCCAACTTGATCTACTTCAGAAGTCTCAGATGGCTCTTTATGAGACCCATGAACAGTCTCAGACGGCTTTTTATGAGAACCATGAAACATCTCAAAGGATGACATTTCCCCACCACTATGGGCTCGACGTTTCTCTATGTCTTCAGGCAAGTCAATAGTTTCACTCACAGATCCTGGTTCTGGTTTTTCTAGAGTACTCATCTCCGGGATCTCCTTCTCCCCATCAATTCTTATGGCATCAGAAGGTTGTTCCTCTGTCCCGTGAATCGCTTCAGGACTTTTGCATTCAGATGGGAGGGGGCCGTCATGCCGCATCTTTTCCCAACTTATTTCCACCGAGGTTTTCTCTGATTCTGAGTTCTCCCTGTGCCTGTCTCTGTGTAGATTATCTTGTGAGGATTCATGAGGATCCTCTAGTCCCTGCACAATGGTACATATGGTTTCTCTCACTGTTTCTTCTTCTTGAGCTCTTCTGATATCTTCAGACACTTGCGGTTCCACGAGAATGTCATCTGATTCTGGATCCTCCCTATGCCTAGATGCATTTTGATGATCTCTGGATGATTCGTTAGAATCCAGTGGTTCCTGTTCAACGACTCTGACTGATGCTTCTTCAGTAGTATCTCTGAAATTTTCTGTATCTATGTCCATATCATGAGCGAAACTCTCACTGCAACAACAATTTTAAACACAGAAAGTTGAGTTTGTGTCTGTCAAATACATGTAAATGGAGCCGAAAAAATATCATACTCACTGTTTGGTTTCATTATGGTCAGCAAAGAATGTCTCATGAAATGTAAACACAAGGTCCTCCTCCATGTCGAACTGCAACTCCATAAAATAGTATCTTCATTACATATATTTTCACTTAAATACCAGAATAAAAACAAGTGATAAAACAGGAATGTATACAAGCAACAATGTCAATATACGTTCTAGTAGAATCGAACAGTTAACACACTCAGTAGTCTATCAGGTGAGAAGCCATACCCTTTCCATCGAGTACCGGTCCATGCTCTCTGTTTCCCGACCTTCTTCTGTTTCAACACAGTGTAGTCGTATAAGTACATGAACAGTGATGTGATTAACTTCAAAATATTTTAGCAGTAAAATACCTTTAAGTGTAATCTCTTCCTGCGGCTTAACATTGCCCCTGAGAAATAAAGAAACAAAAAGTGAGATTCTACTAAGGTTCTCTGCAAATTACATTCTATACAGGATTAACAAGCATACCCGTGAAAATCTTCCAGAATCCCAAGATCAAAAGCATCTAGTTCGAATCTCTCAGGTAAAGCAATGGAAAAACACCCAGCGGATGCAGGCAATGGCACAGTTGTGTTTTCTCTGTTCTTTTCCTTAGCCACAAACTCCTTTACACCGATCAGCATTCTGTTGCAATCATCAAACAAAAAGTCCACCTTCTTGGAATATATCCTTACGACACCCAGAAGAAGATACGCTAAAACTCTGTATGTCAAGGCGTCCAACTCTTTTTGCAAGATCTGATCTGTGATACCAAAAGAAAATAAGGAACATATCATAAACTGCAATTAAGTTAAAAAAAAGTTCTCAAAATGTCAAAGTGTAGTAGAAACGAATCCATCTTTCTCGAGGAAACAAAGACTTTAGAGATCAAGCAAATTATATGTTGAACAAAAATTCAGCAACTTTCTGATAAGCCAAGAGATACAATGTGACTAAGAGGATGTGTATGGACTTCAGAATTTTTACAGATTCTGTTCTGATCACTTTTCCACCAAAACAGTGGACTTATTCTTCACTCTAAAAAAACCACGCTCCATCAATTTACAATAGAAAAGTCGATACTTTTCAGCCCTAAAAGCGTCTGTAATATCGCTGAATCAGATCTCTAAGGTTCATTCAGGCATTTTGTCAAACAACTGATAAGCAAAAACAACCAACATTGAAAAACCCAAAATCAAAAGTGATCCTGATCTAATCTGTCAATGGATGCAAAAAAAAGAGAGGAAAGAAGAAACAAAGTTAATCTTCCAACGAATGAGAGAAAGAATCATGGAGTCCAGCCTGTAACCCAATGGAAAACGAAACCCTAAGTTTCTATTCGGGTAATTTTACACTAAAAGCTGCAAACTTTCACCCATTCAATCAATTTTTTCCCAAGTCTAAACCTTAAAATCGCCGGAGAAAAAATCCCTTCTTAGAAAGGAAGTAAGGGGAACAATGTGAAGAAGACAAACCAACGGAGGAAGGAATATGAGTATCTTTGACTTGAGCTTTCTTTAGCTTTTTAAAGAAATACGCAGCGACCCAAATCGCTCCTAAAGGTCCTTTTCTCGACACGAGGCATTGCGAGTAAAACATTCTGTCTCTCTCTCCCAGATTCTGGGATTTTAGACAATAAAGCTTCTCGTTAGTTTTTGAAGAGCAGAGAGCAAAAGCTTCGTAAAGACTGAAGCGAGGGAGAGAAGAAATTGAATACAAACAAAAAAAAAATGGAGGAGAAATAGAGAAGAAACGGTCATGCGGTGTACGGAACAAGCTTCTTAAAAACCGAGAAAACTTTTTATTTTTATTTTAAATTTTTTTCGTTAAGTCACGCTTAATCTGTTTTTTCAATTTGTTTTAAGCGTAATTAAAAAAAAAAACTTTAATTAAAAATATTGACTATGCTTTCAGGAAATTTAAAATGTACATTTAATATTATTTGAATTAGGTGTGTGATGATAAATCATGTATGGGTAGTTGTAAACCTTCTTAATTAGGGCAGTGACATAAAATCAAACCTTCTTAATTACGCATTTTATATTTATAGATATTTCCTTTTTATTTTTATTGAAATATGATAATGCTGACGAAACATACATTTTTTATCCATGATATGGTAATATTAACACTAATAATATCGTATTTTTTATTTACCTTTTGTAGATCCTACAAAAAAAGAAGTAAATATTCCCCGAAGATATATTAAAAAAAAAAAAGAAACAGTAGAGGATAACAACGAGTTCATCAAAATGCGAGCTGGCACTCTTCAAATTTCAAACATAGCGGCGGTAAAATAGTTTTTCTACCGCACGGTCATTTTGTATAAACACGTGTTCAATAAAAAGTCTACGTGGTATTTAAGTGATATAGACTATACCATACGTGGCACTGCCGGGACTCATATGGTGGGCCGTCTTTAAAGGCCCAATATTTAGATAAAAGTCCAATCAGCCTTTCTTTTTCTGAAGGCCCAAATCTCTCTCTCTCTCTTCCGTGATCGGCTCGATTCCTCCGTCTCCACCGTGCCGGAGATTTCTCCTTCCGACTTGTTGATTTCACGTCGTACGGATTCCTTTTTCTCGTGCATCTGTTTATACGCTTTTTGGTTCAATTTGTCGATTCCTGCGTTTTGTTCTTTCTCTGTGAATTGTTTGATTGACTCGTGGAGGCAAAAGCAATTTTGAGAACTAGGATTTATCAGTCATCAAATATTCTCGCTTCTTTTACTAATTTAGTCAATAAAATAGTTTATGGATGGTCCGAGATGGCGACTGATCGAATGACGAATTTGCCCTCCGCTCGAGCTCCGAGAGAGTACACAAGAGTCACAGTCCCTTCCAACGCATCAAAGGGGTAACCTTTTCTCTCGAGTGCCCTTTCGTCCTCAGAGAAAAGTACAAATCAATCCGATTATAAAATAAAAATGCGTCCTTTAACGCATATGTGCAATAGCCTTCAAGTTGGTGTCAACGCTCTTCTTACACACATTTTGTGTTGAATCTGAATCTTGTGCAGGCGTGTGTGTGTGTTGTTTGAATGGCTCTTGTCCAGCGAATTCCTAATTTCTCATCCAATTTTCGAAATTGGCAACAAGGGAGGACCAATTCGACAAACCGTAGCCCCATTTCTTCTCTCCATTACAAAACCTCAACTTCTGCGTCTTCGTCTTCTTCCCCCTTCACAGAGAAGCACTCCGTCGAGAGATACCAGAGGGATCAATGGTTGTACAAGGCATCCACTCCATCTCCATCTCCATCTCAAGAAGATGAAGTCTTCGTTAGGGAAAACGACATAGCATCGCAGCTTCCGGAGCTGAAGAACCTTTTGGCGGTGCTGAGAGAGAAGAGAGAGAAAGGCTGCAGAGGCGGTGATTGCGGACCAGGAGATGTGTTTTTAGTGGGGACAGGACCAGGAGATCCTGAGCTTCTGACTTTGAAAGCTGTCAGAGTCATTCAAAGCGCTGATCTTTTGCTTTACGACAGGCTTGTCTCCAATGATGTTTTGGAGTTGGTTGTTCCTGATGCTAGACTTCTTTATGTCGGCAAAACTGCTGGTTATCATAGCAGAACTCAGGTACTCCCAAAATTTGATTGCTTGGAATATTAGTAAGATGATTGTTTATGGATTTGAAAGTCTGATTTGATGGAATTGGAGCAATAATAAGCCCTTTTGATGTTGTTACAGGAGGAGATACATGAACTACTCCTGAGTTTTGCTGAAGCTGGTGCCACTGTTGTGAGGCTTAAAGGAGGAGATCCTTTGGTAAGCTTTTTTTCCTGCTTCTGATACTCTTCTGATCCTTGCTTCTTTGGCTCCAACTTTTATTTTATGTTTCAGGTTTTTGGTCGGGGCGGGGAAGAAATGGATTTTCTGCAACAGCAGGGGATTCGAGTTCAAGTTATCCCAGGTAATGTGGTTTATGCTTTACACATTCATCATTCTTGCCACTCTATTCTAGTTCTCTAAGCAAGTGGTTTATAATCTTCGGATTTATTTGAGTTGCAATTCTCTGGCACTTAGCTGTGTCTGATCAATGTGGATGTTGCATTCTTTGGGAACTCATATGATTGTGGCAACTTGTTCGTAGAGGTTCTTTGGAAAGACCTCCTAACTCTTGTGATTCTGTTATCTTACCGGAAGTTTATGATCTGATTGCAGGGATTACTGCGGCGTCGGGGATAGCAGCAGAGTTAGGGATTCCATTAACACATCGAGGTGTTGCAACGAGTGTGAGGTTCCTCACTGGTCATTCTAGGAAAGGAGGGACCGACCCTTTGTTTGTTGCAGAGAATGCAGCTGACCCGGATACAACACTTGTTGTTTACATGGGTTTAGGAACCTTACCTTCTCTTGCACAAAAACTGATGGACCATGGTCTTCCTTGTGATACACCAGCTGTTGCGGTTGAACGTGGAACCACTCCTCTACAGCGTACTGTAAGCAAACGAACCGTGCTCTTTTCTCGGAGTTCCAGCTCGGATGTTACTTTTGAGCTCTTAAGGTTTTGTTTGGGATGTGCAGGTTTTTGCTGAGCTTAAAGATTTTGCAAGTGAGATTCAGTCAGCTGGATTGGTGTCACCAACGCTCATCATCATAGGGAAAGTGGTCGAGCTCTCGCCTTTATGGCCACATTGCACGAAAGAATCCTCTTGCCTTGTAGAGACCCGTTAGATTTTTCATTCTTATTTTTACGGGTAAGTGGCTTCCATCGACATTATGGTGAACTCTTAGGAGCTATGAAGCTTGAAGAGGGTTGTGGCAGAGATGTAATAAACCAAAGGAAGGCTGAGATTTTCTTGTGAAATGTTCTTCGATTATTTTGGGACAATGCCAATGATGATGTAATAAACAAGCTTCAAACAGAGCCAATGTTGAGGTGAATTTTAGGAAAAGCAATTGAAGTTTTTTTTTCTTTTGACTAGATAGGCTATTAGTCTTTAGTCATCATATCTTTGTTTTAATTACTTGTTAACTTTATATTGCTTGCCGTTTGTTGGTTATTTTGGTTATGTGTCTAGAAATATTAACCAAACAATTTTCCTATCAAGTATCAATCAAAGCATAAGAAACAAAATAGGCAAGAAAACGCAGAAGAAAACGCTACCACATTCGATTCTTGGTCTCGTTGTGATTAGTTGTTATGCGTGACACATCGACGTTGATAACCATTATTATTACTCGTGCCTTGAATATTATTGGTCACGGTGCTTTTCTTATCCGCCATCTTGTTGCCGCGGCCGACATCGACTTCAACATAGACATGTTTGCGTTTTAAGAGGCAATAATCTTCCGTCCATCGAAAAATAACTCCAGCCACAAAACCTAAGATCATACAAACAAGGACAATGACCAATATTTTATGTACGACACCTTCGGGTTTGCTCGGATTCCCAGACCTTCATCTCGACTCTCCTTGAAAACCAGAGCTAATCAAGCATGTCTTTGAAAACGAAGATCACCATCTCTTTTGCTTTTATCGAACATAAGTGAAGGATTTGATCACCATACTAACCTGCTCCACGTGATCTTCAAAATACAGCCATGCAACACACCACGAGATACTCTAATCTCCATGATTAAATGGAGTTTGGAATGATCGATATGAGATCATAAGAGAGTTGTAATTGGTACTTTTCGGTTGTAATTCTCATCTTGATATCAATAAAGAGTGAGTTTCGTGTTTGGATCATAACAAACTCCTTAATATAATGAAGGATTACTTAGTCAAAAACAAAGAAGACATGATTCAAATACATAACATATTATATTCAAATACATCAAATACAAACTGGCTTAGAATCATTGTTGAATAAACATTTAGCTTCATTAATTAGATTTACATAGATAAAAACATAAATAACCTTTACTTAAAAAGTACTTAAAATAGAAACAACAAAAACTACTATCTTAAAACTTTAAATATTTCTTTCACCAGAACCATGGCAGAAGCAGCAGAAGGTGTCTTGTGTAGCGGAAGCGCACATAGCCAGAACTGTGTAGACCACCGAGAGGAGATATGAGACTCGAGAGAGTGCTCCGACCACCGATGAAGAGAACAAACTTGGTTAGTTTCTCACGTTGTTTCTCGAGGTTTGTTAAAAGGTCCTGCAGAAAAGTAGATATGAACTATCAGTGAAAAGGAGTCACAAACTAGCTTATTGATAAGAACACAATTGTATACTCTCTTGTATCTTTATCAACAATTGTATACAATCTAAGAACCCTAGATTGAGACTAGATATGCACCTTCTAGATCTGTCACACTTAGGTAAAAGCTTTATAGATATATTTTTTTCAGAAAAATAAATGTTCAAATTTTGTACAATTAAAAAAAATAATCACAATTATTTAAATTTATTATTTCTAACTAAATGTTCAATCAACAACATTGGATTGTCGACATTTCTCGAGTGGAAATGGGAACAACAACAAAAAAGTTTTGTTGATAGGATCTGAAAGTGGAAACAACAACACATGATTTTTTTTTAATTCATCGTTGATCAATAGAATAAGAATGTGTGGTTTGGCTGATTCTAATTAACGACAAAAAAAGCTAAATAATTTCTTTCGAATTTATCCAAGTTTTGGCTCAAAAGGAAAAGAAAACAATATTTATTCTTCTAATTCACACAAGCATAACTTCTAAACCCACTAGTTTAGATGCTTTGGTCACCATATTTGAGCAGATAATTTGACACCAAACTCACTCGAGTTTGATGAACATATGTTATCTTTTTAATATATTATCTCCATTACTAGCTCTCATTTTTGTCTAGATTCGAGATTTGGACCTCGAATCTTACCCCAATTTATTTTCTTTTTCGTCAATTTCTTCTCCATTTCCAAAATATAAAAAAAAATAGACATAATTTTTTTTTGTAATATGATTTATCATATTTGATACATGCGGAATCAAACAGTAAATTAACGTGAAAATATTAAATAATATAATTTAGCGAAAACACAAAACTATTTCACAATTGTTGTTATCAACAAAAATATCGTAATGGTGATGAAGGAAAACAAAGAACTAGATTATAGGCTTAAAATAAGGTAACTTTGATTCATAAAAATGTCATTGAGCCTAGTTGTTAGTGATTAGATAATTAGCCCATGTAGTAATAAACCTTTTTAGGTTCAAGAAGAAAAAAAGTGGAATAGACACACACACACACCGTATATATGTCAATGTATTGGCTCAACACTTTCTTCGCCGCTTTGACACTACCATGGTCGCCTTCTTTGGAGCTGGTGGCGAAAACTAAGTCAAGGCCGAATCCATTGCAAAATCGCAGTTGCTCATTAGAACCATAATACATAAGAGATAATATAAGATGAAAACTAGTATGGCACCGACCAAACCGGGTTCCGTTTTTCAATATACCTTTCTGTTTTCTTCTCTTCCACCTTCGTTTATGTCTTATATTACTAACAAACCTTATATCCTACTCTATTAGTGCCTAACTTTTTTCTTTTTTTTTGGTTTTAATGTTAAATTAGTGCCTAGCTTTTTAATCACTCAGTTACTTTAATTGCGTAAAGCTTGTTGTTTACTTGTTTCTATTAAAATATCAAAATTTAATCGACAATATGAGAAGCACCGAGATGGCGAGATCTCTTCGTCCATCTCCACATTCAAGAAGTCGTCGGGACATGGCAATCCGCAACTTGGAGAGGTAGATTTGCAATACTAAAATCTACCCAAAGTTGTCTTTGTGGAAGCATCTGCGAGTTTCACCGATGCCTTAGAGAGTTTAATCTCCACACCTTTCAAAATCTTGGCCGTTTTAATCGATATGAAATTTCACACAAACAATCTTCAAAATATATTCACCTAAAAATAATAATTAAAACATAAGAAACGCTGCATTCGATGCTTTGTTTCGTTTGTCTTGAATGGTTACAAGTGACGATTGCGTCGACTGTGACAACCACATCATCTACAATGTCATTGCCACGGTGGCCACCGCCTTGAGTTTGATGATCGCCGTCTTGAGTTGTGGTGGTAATTTTTCATTTTATTCTCTTAGGAGAATCTCACGTGATTCGAGGAGTATAATTCTTTGAACGTTCTTTGTATACTCTGAGCATAATAAAACAGCTCCAATAATATATATCAGAACAATATTATATGTATTGGTAAAGGAAATAGAAATACATGCCAAAAAGGGGACAAATTTATGTTCTTTTAGCAAATTGGAAACTTTTATTTCACAAATTATTATATCGAGATGTTCTGTCATCATTGTACTTGTACGACCCATGTGATATCTTATTTACCACATGCACGTACTTGCAAGTCTCAAACTGATGAAATTTCCACTTGTTTGTGTTTTTATTTCGATTAATAATTAGGAAATTTATCTGTTTTTTTTTCAAAGAGAATTTATTGAATTGAGTAACTTTTTTTTTTGTCAACTATTGAATTGAGTAATATAACTCTTTTTTTTTTTTTTATCAGTTACATGTGTTATATAAAGTTTAAATTTGGATTGTAAAAAATCGACAGAAAGTATCGGAGTACATGTCATATTGAATAATCAATACTATAAAAACACAAATGTGTCTCTCCAGCTTTGACACATCAGCCATTGTGTTAGGAAAAGCTGACACATCATTTAAAAATTCAATATTTGAAAACCAATCAAAACATTTTA
>OVAY01002290.1:0-18019 GCA_900406395.1 Kernera saxatilis | reverse complement strand
AGATCTCACTAAATCGAGTAATGCTGACTTCACAATGGGCCAAGCTTTTTGGAAAAATAGGACTGTCATACCATCTGGACCAGGTGCTTTTTCCGAATGCATCATAAATAATGCCGTTTTTATTTCTNAGGTGCTTTTTCCGAATGCATCATAAATAATGCCGTTTTTATTTCTAACTCTGTTACCGGTGCTGTGAGTTCCTCGTTTAATTGATTGGAAACCAATGCTGGGATATCTTTCAAGAAATCTTCTACCTCCTGCGGGTCTGATGAAATGAACAGTTCATCAAAGTATGAGACTGCCACCTGTTGTATTTGTTTTTCCTCTGTGACCCATGTCCCATTTGAATCATGTAAGCCCGCAATCCTATTCCGTGCATGTCGTTGTTTGGTCTGAGCGTGAAATTTTTTTGAATTTTGATCATCTAAGACAAGCCACTTATTTCGACTTTTTTGGTACCAGTATAATTTCTTATCGGTGTATGCTTCCTTTAGCTTGGTCATTTTGACTAGTTCTTCTTCCCCGATCATTTTGGATTTTGGTCATAAAACCTTCTCTATTTTTTTTTTCTTTTTCATTTGGCTTACCTCTCACTATCTCGATAAAATAAAGTACTTTTTTTTTTTTTTTCATATATCGCTTGCATTATTGCTTCATTACACTCTGATACGAATAACGAAGTACAATAATTTACTCTTTTTTTTCTTTTCATTTTTTAGTTATTACTACCATGAATGCTTTCTTCTTCCCCATGCCATTTGGAAAATCAACATTAACATAACAATTGAATTAATCTCCAGTAAAACAAAACAAAAATAGTAGTACTAATTAATGATTTTAAAAATTCCTCGAGTTTAATTAAGTATGACTCTGTATGTAGACTTTACGCATTCGAAGCGTCATCTTCAAGTCACACTGATTGAAAACAAAATTGAATTCTTGAAAACTGTTGAGATTTTAAGACCTTTTGCCTTCGTCTTCCCTTTTAAGCAGACCAAACTGATACTGAGAGTTACATTAGATATTGTCTTCTTCGTATCTGTCGCTTCTTCTCTACTTTATCGTTCTTATTTGCTTTGCCTTGTAAACCAAGTTACGCTCTTAGATCATGGAAAGGAACGAGAAAACATCTCTGTTGGATAAAGTATTTTCTTGGTCTATCGAAGATATTATCAACAAAGATCTCTACAAGCAAAAGGTTTTGATCTCTTTTTAACACTTTCTTCAACAGCTTTTATATATCTTATTTGGTACTTATATTCCTCATCGATTTTGTAACAGATAAAGACAATACCAGACAGGTTTAGATCCGTTGATGAATACTTTCCATGTTTTGTTCCTCACCTACTCGAGGAAACACGTACTGAGTTGTCCTCAAGCTTCAAATCCATATCGAGATCTCCTGTTTTTCAAATACGTTCCTTGCAGACAACTAAAGTTAAGGATCAATCAGGTGTAAGTTCATCAAGCTTCTTGTTAAAACACATAACATTAGAGAAGTCAGAGAGTATTCTTTCAAAGTACCAGCCAAAATGTGGAGATCTTATTGCTCTGACAAAGGAAAGGCGAAGACGAATCCATGACTTGAGTCCTTTACTTCTCGCCTACGTATTCAAGGTGGACAACGATCTTATAATCTCTGTTCGTTCTTCTAGATTGATATCTGATGATGAGAAAGATTCGCTTTGTTTTGGTGTTTGCCTCATGACTTTGACAACAAACACCCGAATTTGGAACGCTTTGCACAATGAATCTGCCAACATAACTCTACTCAACAGTGTGCTTCAGGGAAATACTCTGGTACGTGTAACTTTCTCTTTCTGTTGCATAGAAACAGAACTCTATTATATTCTACGATTGAGTGCGTTGTGAGTGATTGGTGGTTTTGCTTGTGTTGCAGGCTACAGAACAATGTCTTTGTTATGGAAATAATGATGCTGAGAATTCTCACCGTGTTTTGGATATAATCCGTTCAACGAATCTGAACTCTTCCCAAGAAGCTGCAATCTTGGGCTGCCTTAAGACAAGAAACTGTCATCACAAGAACAGTGTGAAACTGATATGGGGACCTCCTGGTACAGGCAAAACAAAGACGGTCGCAACTCTTCTCTTTGCCCTTCTCAAGCTAAGGTGCAAAACAGTTGTGTGTGCTCCAACAAACACAGCTATTGTAGAAGTTGCATCGCGGCTCTTGTCCTTATTTAAGGAAAATTCGTCATTAGAGCATGCTAGTACTTATGGCCTTGGTAATTTGGTTTTATCTGGAAACCGGGACAGAATGGGGATAGACAAGAGTGATCTTCTTCCCCATGTGTTTCTTGATCATCGAATCAGTATACTTGGTAAACTGTTGTCGCCATTTTCTGGATGGAAGCAGAGATTGGAGTCAATCATAGATTTTCTTGAGAACACAGAGGCCAAGTACGAGCAACATGTCTATGAGTTAAAAGAAGTTGAAAGGTTGAAGGAAGAAGCTGAAAAGAGGAAGAAGAAAGAAGTTGTAAACATCCCTACGTTTGGAGAGTTTGTCAAGAAGAGGTTTTGTGGCTTAAGTGACCAGTTGGAGATAGATATGGTTGATTTGTACACGCATCTTCCCGAGTCTTTCATCTCGTTTGAAGATGTGAAGCAAATGATCGCAGCTCGTCAAGTTCTTGAGAGTGTCAGATATTTCTTGAAGCAGAAGGCTTCTAGTGTTTACTTCAAGAAGGGAAGCTTCGATTTCGATTGTTTCAAAAGATTGATCCGTGATGATTGCCTTCAAGCTTTAAGTTTGCTTCCTAAACGTCTTGAGACTCCAGACATGTTGGAAGAGGAAGATGTTAGGAAATTTTGCCTACAAAACGCTCATATAATCTTCTGTACAGCCTCAGGTGCTGCAGAAATGAGTGCGGAAAGGACAGGAGCTATAGGACTTCTTGTGGTTGACGAGGCGGCTCAGCTTAAAGAGTGTGAATCAGTTGCTGCATTGCAACTTCCTGGACTGCGTCATGCCATTCTAATAGGAGATGAGCTTCAGTTAACAGCAATGGTTCAAAGCGAGGTACTCTCTCTTACCATACAAAAAACTTTCTCTTTTACTATATAGTATTGTAATCTCGGAACAATGTGGCAGAAATGTGAGAAGGCGAGTTTCGGAAGAAGCTTGTTTGAGAGATTGGTTTTACTTGGTCATACCAAACACTTGCTTGATGTTCAATATCGAATGCATCCTTCGATTAGTCGTTTCCCAAACAAGGAGTTTTATGATGGGAGAATCAAAGATGCTACGCTTGTTCAAGAAAGCATCTATCAAAAGAGGTATCTTCAAGGAGAAATGTTTGGCTCTTTCTCCTTCATCAATGTTGGTCTTGGGAAAGAAGAGTTTGGTGATCATGGACATAGTCCTAAGAATATGGTTGAAGTTGCTGTGATTTCTGAAATCATATCCAATCTTTTTAAAGGTATTATAATCTTTTATCGATATATTGAATCTGTTTTCGTTAATCTTTTTGATTAATTTTGCTTAGTTTTTAAAAAAATACAGTCTCAAGAGAAAGAAGGATAAAGATGAGCGTTGGAGTTATTTCACCGTACAAAGGACAAGTAAGAGCAATCCAAGAGAGTATTGGAGATAAGTGCGTGTCCTTATCAGATCAGCTTTTCACTGTGAATGTCCGATCAGTAGATGGGTTTCAAGGAGGAGAGGAAGACGTTATCATCATCTCCACCGTTAGAAGTAACGTTGACGGAAACGTCGGGTTTCTCAAAAACCGTCAAAGAGCAAACGTGGCACTCACGCGAGCAAAGCACTGTTTATGGGTGATTGGGAACGAGACGACTTTGGTTAAGAGTCATTCGATTTGGACAAAACTCATAAGAGAGTCGAGGACACGTGGGTGCTTCTTCGATGCTGCTAATGACAAGAATCTTAGAGATGCCATGAATGATGCTTTGCTCAAAGATGTTTCTTCGAGTTTTGGATCTCTTTCCATCAGAAATGGAAGATGAAATGCTTGGTAGATTTTTCTTTTTAATCTTATTTTATGTTTTTTTGTTTCTTATGAAAAACTATGTATTGGATTTTCGATTTACTATATATGGTATTTATGGTTTTCAATTCACAAATGAAATTCGATTTACCTTATTATAAACTTTAAAAAAAAACACTGAATCATGAGATTAGGAATTTTCTAAACTCGGTTTCTTGTTAAGTAAGAAACTTGATATACGTGGAATTTTGCAGCAAAAATGAAAATACATTAATTTTACGGAATCGTTCATTGCATCGATATCGATTAGAATCAAACCGTAACCGGATTGATCAAACCGTAACCGGATTGATCAAACCGTAACCGGATTGATCAAACCGTAACCGGATTGATCAAACCGTAAGACTAGTCTAAATGGTGTGAAACGATGGCGTTTAGGAGTCAACGTATCAAGCTAAAAGTAAAAGCTAACATTGGTATAGTTTTTAAAACGGCATCGTTTCACACCATTTAGACTAGTTCTTCTTCTTCCTCTTCCTAATCTAAGTCGTAAACAGAGACAAAGTAGTCATTTTTCGAGTCGCAATCCATGGCGATCGCCGAATTTCTTCCCAAAGAGTACGGCTATGTCGTTTTCGTCGTCGTCTTCTACTGCTTCCTCAATCTCTGGATGGGTTTCCAAGTCGGCGGAGCTCGCAAGAGGTTTCCACAACCTTCTTATCCATTTTTGTTGATCATAAATCTTCGTATAGTTTTACATCGGAAAACGAAGATCAATTGGTGTTTATCTCTGTATTTCGTGTGAATTTTCTCTTAATTCTTGTAACTTAGTCACCTGTGTCTTGATTAGTTTCGCTTTTCGTGGCTAGAATTGAATTTTCTTCAGGAAATTGACTTTTTTTCTGCAGTTTTTGTGTGATAGAAACTGATACGAGTAGAATAGAAATACCGATTTATAGAATATAGTGATGGGATTTACAAAGAACCTTGAGGAATTTGATCATGGAGCTCCTCCCACTCCCCCTTACACTTGACCCAAACTCTCGGTAATCTCTCCCCAATTCCTAGAACAAACTATATAGATAGAAACTACAGATCATGAGTTACTTTGACCATGGTTACTTGGAAGTAACCACAGTAAAGCCTATTTATTTATAACGAGTCAACAAAGAGTAGTAAAATCTTGTATCAGAAACTTGTGAGCTAGTTGTGGAAACAATGTGTATGCTAGTTTTGATGATAGAGAGATGTGAAAATTTCAGGTACAAAGTTCCTTATCCAACACTATATGCAATAGAGTCAGAAAACAAAGATGCTAAGCTCTTCAATTGCGTTCAGGTTTTTCACAGATTCTATCATGTGATGTGAATTCTCTAGTCATTTTTTTAGATGTGAGACCTAATTTGGAAACAACAAATTTGGGGGTTTTGCAGAGAGGTCACCAGAACTCTCTAGAGATGATGCCAATGTACTTCTTGCTCATGATCCTTGGTGGGATGAAGCACCCTTGTATCTGTACAGGCCTTGGCTTGCTCTATAACGTTAGCCGATTCTTCTACTTCAAAGGCTATTCCACTGGAGATCCTAAGAAGCGCCTCACCATCGGGTTTGTTCTTCGTCTTCCTTCTGTGTTTAACAAGTTATTAGAGTTATGAAGTAAAACAGAAGATTTGGTTCCCACAGAATCTAAGATTGATAGTGATGTTGAACTCAAAAAGTCTGAACATCATATATAGTTGGAACATAACTTAACTAAAGGAACCAAAACTGCAAAATCCAGGCATGTATAGTCTAGATGTTGGGGATTCCTAGGGCTGTGTTTCGCTCTGATGTGGCATGATCAGTGACTTGTTTTCTCTTGGTACCATTTCTGAAATTTTGGTTAACAAGTCAAATTTACTGTGGTTTTCTATTACCTTACTTTCACTCTCATGGCTCAGTTCAACCTTCTACTTTGGGGACTTGGCTTTTACATCTTTTACAGACGAATCGATACCAACATACATCATATGAGTTAAAAGCTGCTATGAAGTAAACATAAGATTTGGTTCCCACATAATCTAAGATTGATAGTGATATTGAACTTTAAAGTCTAAACATCATATATAGCAGAAAGTTTAGTAGAAACATAAGTGACTGAATTTCTCTTGGCATGTGCATATGTTTTTCTCTAATGTGGCATGATAAGTGACTGAATTTCTCTTGGTACCTTACTGGAATTTTGGTTTACAAGTCCAATTTAGTGTGTTTTTCTATTACCTTACTTTCACTCTCATGTCTCAATTCTTTTTGTTACTAACCTTCAACTTTAGGGACTTGGCTTCTACATCTTTGTTCATGAACTGATACCTTCATACAAACATTGAATGCTCAACACTTCAAAATTTTCAAATAAGTACCAAGATTTAGAATAACATGTCTACTGATTGTTGTGAAAACTATAGATTAAAAATAAGGTTTGATACATTTTTTCGACTTCTCATTTGATTCTCCACTAAGACTACATGTATTAGTTAGCTAGTTGACAAACTCTGATTCCTCTCTTCTGCAGGAAATATGGATTCATAGCAATGCTAGGTCTGGCCGTCTGCACAATCTCGTTGGCCATTACCCTGCTTCGCAGCTGAGCCTAGCCCGTATTGCTCAATGCAATCACAATTCTAACTTATGTTGTTATATACATAATGACATCAAAACAATAAAAGTAGCTTTTGAACTTAGTTTGTGTTATACAAGTTTTGTTTTTCTTTGAAAATAATGTTATACAAGTTGGCATTAGTCTTTTTTAATTGTTCCTATTAAAAAAAGATACAATTCAATTCAATTTTGCTTTCCTTGTTCATCAGATAAATAGATTTGAAAATGATGTTTCTGTTCCTGGGTAAAAATTCTCTACATCAACTTTTCAAAATCAAATGAAATAAAACAGAAAGCCAGGAAAAATTAACAAAAAAAAAAGAACACACAAGCACATAAATTGCTCCCAAATGTTTTTCAAGAAACAAAATAAAGCAAAACGAAAAAGGATTAAAAGAAAAGATGGATCAGAAAATAGGCTTGGATATCTCTTAAAGAGAAATCAATCGCTCAGTTTGTTCAGCTTCGATCATTTGGGGAAATAATCCTCACTTCTATCTAATCAAACCAAAACATTTGATATAAGCATATGAAATTGTTTTTTTTTTCTTTTTAAACAACGAAGAAAAGGGATCATAATATTGGCTTGGAATCTCTCTGAAAGAGAGAAACTTAAATTCGCTCCGTATAATCAGCTTCGATCATCTGGGGAAATTATAATCACCTCCCATATTCTTCTAACTAAAACATAAAATCAAAAACTATGCAATAAACCTCAGGAAATAAAATTTTCAATCCGAAAAAAAACGATTAGGGTTTATTATGTATGTGTGTAGCGATTAGGTATTTATATTGGAACGTTGGTTGCTCAACATCTCCAAAGATTTAAAAACTAGGGTTTCTCAAAGTGGGCTTTACTTTCGGCCCAATTTTTGTTTTCTGGTCTGAAAGGATTTCAATAAGAACGAGGAGAAATTACAGTGTACCAAAATAGGATCCAGAACCGGTTCTATTAATGTGCCATAGATATTTTTGCACCGTGTCGAGAACCTAAACTTAAAAAATTTACACTGAGTCGAAGATTCTAAATTAATATTGAGATTTAAATTATGAACTTTTTTTAATATCGCATCAAAGGGTGTTAAATCAGGGTATCAGTTCGGTTTCGGTTTGGTTTTCTCCGTTTTTCGGTTCGTAAGAAATAATTACCATGTTAAAACCAATATCTAGTTTGATTTGGTTCGGTTTGGATACTTACGGTTTTCGATTTTATTCGGTTATCCAAAAAACCGTTATTATGTTTTATTTGATTTCGAATTATTCATAGTTTCACAAACCGTAAGTAAATTCAAAGTATTTCATAATGAAATGGAGCATAAATATAATTAATTTTCAATTTCACAACTAAAAATAGTTAAATACTAAACTTTTCTTACAATATTAAATTGAACGACAAGTTTTTGCACATTTTTTCTTTTCTTTTTTTGTTTCCATTAAAACATATTTTTAATTAAGGTTTGTTTTTAAAATTACATCATTAATTGTTTATAAAATTAAAATATTTGTTTTCTATTTAACTAATTAAAAATAGTTTATTACTGTATTTTGAGTTTAATATAAATAATTTTACGGAATAATATTTATTGTATATACTTAAAGATGTAAATATATATTATTATATTATTATTAAGAAATAATCGGTTTATTTTGTTTTAATCGGTTTAGTCGGTTAATAACCAAACTATATCCGTATCCATCGGTTTTCATAAAATTATATCCATACCGTTTATATGGTATAACCGAAATCCAACCATATTGCCTATTTCGGTTCGGATCGGTTCGGTTTGATTCGGTTTTGCCATTTTGAACACCCATTCGCACTGGGTCTCTCCAACAAGTGAGCCGGGCCTAATAGGATCTAAGACATCATTCTCCTGAAGGAAAGAAGTCTATAATTACACATTAGCTCTTTCCGGATCAAAAAGGTTAAGTAGCCAAAAGGAGTGGCTTGACGCCACATATAATTGTCTTCGATCCTCTCTCGTAACACTTCTAGCAATTAAGTAAGATCCTAACTCCTAAGTTAGTCGAGTAAGATTCGAGTTCAGTTTTCCATCTCGATCAACTTAGCCAAAATATTAAGAATTTCTGAGGAATGATATTTGAAAGAGGGCCATGCAGGAGATCTATTTACCTCTCCTATCAAATCTGAAAAAAAAATATATTTCTTACAAAAAAAAGGTTGAATATTGAATAATCGAATGGTTTGTTTGTAATGATGGCAGCCATGAAACGAAACGAATATGTGTGTATACCTTTAAATCCTTTGCTTCTGCTTGCTCTCTGCTTTTGGAATTTCCTTTGCTCTTCCTCTGCCTCTACTATATATAGAATAAAACATTAAAACTACTTTTTAATCTCTTGGTATTACTATATAAGTTGGGTATTTACCCCCAAAAACAAACACACACACAATGGTAAACCGTAAATAAGTTTTTTTTTTCGCGGGTGATTCAAATAAATAACATAATATCATGTAAAATAACATATACTATTTTCTAAAATCACAGGCGAAATCCATCATATTTTTTCTAAAAAATGCGTAATAAATAATTTATATTTATGATTTTTCAAATAAATGATCTAAATATGGTCATCAAGTGCATAATACTCTTTTTTTTTTCTTAAACAACATCTAATGCGTATACTCTTAGTGACAAAAATAAGAAGAAAAATAAACAATAGACTGTCTATTGGCTATTTCCGTATCTTTTCATGTGATAATAAGTGTTATGTTATTGTTAATCTTTGTGAACTTTTTCGACTTCTAATAATCTTTATCATTAAATCAAATAATCATATTTTATTGTTTTGACCTATGAAATATGTAGTTATATTCAATATTCGACGAGACATATAGAACCCTGCTAAAACCAATTCACCAACCACACATTTTCTAACCAAATTTAGTTTTTCTCTTTTATGAAATTTCATCTGTTTCTGTTTTTATTAAAAAAAATGTAAAAATTCGAAGAATGTTTTAAACGTACAAAAATCGATCTCATATTACATGTACGTGTAGAAAAAATTACCCTTACTTGAATATTATAAAAGAAATAGATTCCAATTTATCTCATGTGGCAAAATATTTAATTGGTTACATTGCTTAATTAGTTTGAATAGTTCTTATGACACAAACAAAGAAGATAAAGCCAATTTAATTAGTTGGAGGACAAAACATGGCCTAGCTAAAACGAAAGGTATATGACCCACACACAAATAACATATTCACAAAGGCATGTCACAACTTCAAACCTTAGTTCTCCTATAAGAGTAGACAAAGCTGTTACGAAAAAACACACAAAATCACTTTTATTCTTGTTGTGATTGGTTTTGAGATACATAACGCAATGGATATGTCGTCGGGATCGTTAGGCAATGGGATCTCAGAAGCGATGGGACAAAACCGTGGGAACATAAAACGTTGCCTCGAGAAGTATATTGAGAAAGGCAGAAGGGTGATGAAATTGAACCAGTTGATGGATGAGATGGAGATTGTTATTAATGATTTAACGCAACGAAAGCGAGTCATGGAAGGTGATCTTGGCAAGATCTTGTGCTTCACTCAGGTCTTACCATACTCTTTTTATTTGGTTGGAAAATCATATGAATATAACATTTCAAGAGGCTTTCTATATATAAAGCGTTTTAGATTGAAATTATTAAACATTTTTTTGAAATGGCGACTTGAAGGTTTTTTTGTTTGAAATCTTAAATTATGAAGGTTTATAAATTTTTATTTCAAAACAAATTGGCAATAGAGAGTTTTATCTAGGCCCGCGATTTCGGTTAACCGGAATTTTTTGAGAGGGTTACTGAAATGAACCAAAATCAATTTCGGGTTGGTTTGGTTTGGTTACCGGTTAATTTCGGTTATGTGTTTAATAATCGAAATTAAACGAATTTTGTTTATTTTTTTTAATTCGGTTAAAATCGGTTAAATTCGGGTAATTTGGTTTGGTTTGGTTATCGGTGAAAACCGGTTTAATTTTGGTACAAACCGGTTTAATTTTGGTATAATTCGGTTTTTTTTTAAAGGGTAACCGTTCGGTTTGCTCGGTTTGCCTAACCAAACCGAGAACCGAACGAAATTTAAAAACTTTCCGATCAACTAATCACCCATAACCCAATTCCGAACCGTAAACCGAAAATTCCGGTTCGGTTTGGTTCGGAATTCTCGGTTCGGGGCAAAACCGCAAGGCTAGTTTTATCTCTTAATCTTATACACTTGTCTATGTTTTATTTTCTTATATACGTAAGATTGCTAATGTTCAATGCCTGAGAAAATAAATCTTGTGGCGAGCTAAATTTAGCACTATAAATGTGAATGGGAATGTAGGAGGCCATGGTAATTCCTCCAAACGTGTCGTTTGCTGTTAGAGGAAACCCGGGAAATTGGCAATATGTGAAGGTTAACTCTTCTAATCTCTCCGTAGAGCCTCTATCGAACACACAATATCTCAAGCTCAAAGAGCTTCTCTTTGACGAGAACTGGTTCCTACACATTCTCCCCTTCTTTTTCTTTAATACTTTTCACTTTTTTGATCTCATGACTAATTAAGAAGTTTTGTAAACAGGGCAAAGGATGAAAATGCGTTGGAGGTCGATTTTGGAGCGTTGGATTTCACTCTGCCTAGGCTTTCGATGTCGTCTTCAATAGGAAACGGCCTGAGTTTTGTGTCCTCGAAGCTCGGAGGCCGTTTAAACGATAACCCTCAATCTCTTGTGGACTACTTGTTGTCACTTGAGCATCAAGGAGAGGTTAATTTTTGTCCCATCAAATATGTTGCTTCATTAATATTTCTTTCCTTGTGTAAATTTTCGTTTTCCCCTTTGTGTTTACATATGAAAAAACAATCACAAAAAGACTTACCTTATTTTTGAAACCTAAAATGCCATAACAACAAGTTTCAATTCTACAAATATTACAATTTTAGAGAAACAAAAAAAAAAAATATATATATATACCATAAACTTCACGTTTAGGAAGGATTTTTTAAATTATGAAAAATTACTATTACATTTACGACCTCATCCTAACTTTTTATGAACATTTCATAAATCTAAAATGTGTTGTATTTCTAGAAACTTAGGTTTTGAATGGTAATTTCAGAAAACAAAACGTAAATTGTGGTACTTAATATAATTTCCCAAACATTTTTTCTTTTTTTCAAATAATCTTATTTCCTTAGAAAATTGATTTTTATGTGTTTTGAGTTAACATTAATTAACAAAAGAACTCTAATAAATTCTAAGCTAATGACGATGTTATTATAAATTTTCAGAGCCTTATGATGAATGAGACACTAAACACGGCTAGAAAACTTGAAATGAGTTTGATTTTGGCTGATGTTTTCCTGTCGGAATTGCCTAAGGACACACCTTTCCAAGCCTTTGAACTCAGGTTAACCTTAAAGGCTTTAAACTATTTACAATGCTAACCGAAGAGAACCGATAACCGGTTTAATTTTGAGTTAAACCAAAAACAGGTTTAAGGAGTGGGGTTTCGAGAAAGGATGGGGAGAAAACGCAGGAAGAGTAAAGGAGACAATGAGAATCTTGTCGGAGATTCTTCAAGCCCCTGATCCTCGCAACATTGATAGATTCTTCGCTAGGATTCCTAGAATCTTCAACGTTGTCATCTTCTCGATCCACGGCTACTTTGGTCAAACCGATGTTCTAGGTTTGCCCGATACCGGTGGTCAGGTCGTTTACATACTTGACCAAGTCAAGGCCCTTGAAGATGAGTTGCTTCACAGAATCAACTCTCAAGGTCTCAATTTCAAACCTCAGATTCTTGTTGTAAGTTCTCTTTCTTATCTTTTTCCATTTAATTTGAGTCTTAAATCTTTATCCATCCTCCCTACATTACTCATAGCCACATTAGTTTTGGTACATACATTAAAGTTTTGAATGGTAGTGACATTTGTACTAATTGTTATATGTTTGTCTTTATCAATCAAAACGTAAAATTTTGTTTGTTTTGTTTTCTCAGATAATGTGATATATTGATGTTGAGAATTTGATTTTAGGTAACACGACTAATCCCAGACGCCAAGGATACTAAATGTAACCAAGAATTCGAACCCATTATCGGAACCAAACATTCGAACATTCTTCGAATCCCATTCGTAACAGAGAATGGGATTTTACGTCGTTGGGTCTCTCGCTTTGATATCTACCCTTACCTAGAAAGGTTCACTAAGGTAAAAATCAAATATAAGAATGGTAATACAATTTTTTTTTTACCAAATTTCTCGTTTTTTTTCTTCTAGAAATTTTATTTTGTAATTGTAAATAATATGAGTAGGATGCAACAACAAAGATCTTGGATATTTTGGAGGGAAAACCTGACCTAATAATCGGAAATTATACCGATGGAAACTTGGTAGCATCACTCATGGCCAATAAGCTTGGAATTACTCAGGTTCCCTACCTTTTAATTTGTTAAAAATTTAGACCAACAATTATTCATTTTATGCCAAAACAAATGAATCAATATGAAATATATATATATGTGAATCCAGGCAACTATTGCACATGCCTTGGAGAAGACTAAGTATGAGGACTCCGACTTCAAGTGGAAAGAGTTTGATCTTAAATATCACTTCTCATGTCAATTTACGGCAGACTTAATTTCTATGAACTCTGCTGATTTCATTATAGCCAGCACTTATCAAGAGATCGCTGGAAGGTAATTTATTAATTCCATTTTTCTAAGGAAAAATAATTTAACCGGTTTAGTTAACATTTTTATCCATCTTGGGTCGATCTTGACAGCAAAGAGAGGGCAGGACAATACGAGAGTCACATGAGCTTCACACTCCCAGGGCTATACAGAGTTGTCTCGGGCATCGATGTTTTTGATCCGAGATTCAACATCGCAGCTCCTGGCTCGGATGACTCTATCTACTTCCCTTTTACCGAGCAAGACCGGAGATTCACCAAGTTTTATCCCGCCATTGAAGAACTCTTGTATAGCCAAAATGAGAATGGTGAACACATGTACGTCTCTATTCCCTATTTTACTTTTCCTACTCGTTTACATATCCACTACTATTTAGCTAAGTTACATGGAAACTCCGTCCGAGGTTTGTTTCCCGAAACTCTCGGAAACTCACGGAAACGCAGTAGAAACGCGTTTTCTAAAAATTTCAATTTGGAACGCGATGGAAATTTATACATAATATATTTAATATTTTGTAATTTAAAAAAAAAAACTAATAAGTGTGATGGAAAATATAAATCAAACATAAGACTTTGAGTATTATTATCTTTATATTTAGTTAAGTTTTAATATTTATGTATTGAATTTATGTTGTTTTAAACATATTTTTAATATGATTTTGATGTTTGGTATTTTATTATATATATATATATATCTTAGATATATACGTTTTCAAAACGTTTCCAATTCGTAATTTTTTTAAAAAGTCCTTTCGTTTCAAAACGTTTCGCTTCTGCGTATTCGTTTCCGATTCCATGCAACCTAGCTATTTAGGATAATATGTTATATTTATTTTAAAAGACTAATCAAATTCTTCTTTTGTCAATGGTTAATTAAACCAATATTTTCTTATGGAAAAAAAAGTGGTTATTTGGTGGACAAGAAGAAACCGATCATCTTCTCAATGGCAAGGCTTGATGTTGTGAAAAACTTAACCGGATTAACCGAGTGGTACGCCAAGAACAAGAGGCTACGAGACTTGGTCAACCTCGTAATCGTGGGAGGGTTCTTCGACCCTTCCAAGTCTAAAGACAGAGAAGAGATCTCAGAGATCAAGAAGATGCATTCTCTAATTGAGAAATACCAACTCAAGGGTCAGTTTAGATGGATTGCAGCTCAAACCGATCGTACAAGAAACGGTGAACTTTACCGATGCATTGCAGATACAAGAGGTGCTTTTGTGCAGCCTGCACATTATGAAGCCTTTGGTCTTACTGTCATTGAAGCCATGAGCTGTGGTTTGGTCACATTCGCCACGAGCCAAGGCGGTCCTGCTGAGATTATTGTGGATGGTGTCTCTGGATTCCACATTGACCCGAGCAATGGAGAAGAATCAAGTGATAAGATTGCGGATTTCTTTGAGAAATGCAATATCGATCCTAATTACTGGAACATGTTTTCGGCTGAAGGGCTGCAACGCATAAACAAATGGTATATACTACTCCCTCTATCCCATTTTATAAGATCTTCTAACTAAAAGCACGAAGTTTAAGAAAATGATTTATAAAGATAGTTAAAATTCTAAAAGATTATATATGTGCAGCTATACATGGAAGATATATGCAAACAGAGTGATAAACATGGGAAGTACATATAGCTACTGGAGGCATTTGAACAAAGATCAGAAATTGGCAAAGCAAAGATATATCCATTCCTTCTACAATCTCCAATACCGGAATTTGGTAACATTATTTAGTCTTCTTTCTTTTCTTTTTTTTCATGATCGGAATCGAAATATAAATGTTTGTTTGTTTTTTTGGTTTGGATCAGGTGAAAACTATACCCATATTGAGTGATATTCCTCAGCCTCCTCCTCCTCCTCCAAAGTCTTTAATGAAACCATCAGCAACTAAAGGGTAAATTAAGAGTTTAATTATTCAGAATAACTACACATTATAGAAGATTATGTATTTTAACTAAAATGTTAATTTTCTTTATATTTTACAGCTCAAAGCGAACACAATCACGATTAAGTTTCAGGATGTTTGGTGCTTAAGCTTTTTTTTGAAAGAGATTTGGTGCTTAAGCTTTCTTGAACAAGTGCAGTTAATTTCAGAAATAAAGAAATATCCAAATCATGTTTGATGTTTCACTTCTTAATTATTTTATTTATCCGTATTGTAGTTTGATATATACAAATATTCAAGTTGTGTCATTACACAGTGTAAAATAAAGGGGGAAAAAAACACATGTATTTCATTTTGCCATTGATTCTTAGTTGATGTTGTGTGTGATTACTGATTAACATGTTGAAGTTTAACAAGTAAACAAATTAAAAACCAGCAAAACCGTTGGGTTGTGAACCAAATTTCTTGAGGGATTCATAGATAGTTGACTAGGCATGGGTGTTTGGTTAGATTGATAACAGTAATGTGTTATAGAGAACAGTAATTATTCATTGACTTTTGAGATCTTATGAAGACTACGAGATCTTAGGTATATGCAGTATAATAATGGATTACATATTCTAATAACGAGCGTGTTGATAATAATTTTATCATATATAAACATATAGAATTACATCTAACGTTATGTTTTACGCGGTATAGAGTATGTTAGATTCTCCGGTCAAATCCTTCGAAGAGCTCCGACGATGGCTCATCATCTCATCATCTCATCATCTCATCATCTCATCATCTTCCCAATCAAATATGTTGATGTATTGTCTTCATCGTCTTCTATTTTCTAATTTATCATCTCATAAAAATCTGACACTTATGTCTTCATAACTCAACACCAATAACGAAACATGTATCGGAAATAATGGTTTATTTAGTGTATATATATTGAAATATTTATATAAATGTGGTTGATTGAATAGCTTTTTTATTCATTTCGAACGATTCTTAACTACTTATTTAGGCGTTTATGAAATATAATAAAACTAGTATGAAGCCCGTACTACGTACGGGCCAAAATTAATTTGATAAATCTCATTTTATTTTTGTAAACGTTAGTGTGCTTAATTAGAGATTAACTCGCCAAAATTAATTTGATAAATTTCATTTTGTTTTTGTAAACGTTAGTGTGCTTAATTAGAGATTAAAGAGTTCAAAGGAGAAAGCGGATGAATTGGAGGATTTATATTTTAAATATTATAGTACAACTTCAATTTCAATAACTAATAACTTCTCAACATTGATCAAGCTCATAACTCGAATCATTGACCTAACATTTTGGTGGTCTTTGCCTCTTTGGTCCTTCACTTTTTAGAATGTCGTCTAGATGCATTTATTTGTCTTCTTGTTGCTTATGATGTCCTTTATAATGGTCTCAGCTTTAGAACTATTATTCGCTCATGATTTCTACTGCCACTTTTTCCAAGAGCCATCATATTTTTTTTTTTATGTGTAACTCGTTGCTGCATAAACAGAAACCGAGAGAGAGTGAGATATAAGAAAGAGAAAAGAGATATTTTCTTTTTGCAACGGAGAATAGAGAGATTTAAACCAACTAATTATAGCTAATAGAGATGTTTAAAACAGAGCAAAGCAAATAGAAGCAAATGTGGTTCAAAAAATGTTTATGCTTCGTGAAGGAAGTTGTGAAAGTAAGATTGGTTGTAAGCAGTCTATATATTATGTTTTATTTTTTAAAGCATATGACTTATGTTTATAGATAATCGCTTCTACTTCGTAAGAAGTTGGGAATGAAATCATAGACAAAAATGAGATCAACGATTAATGAAAATTGAAAACCAAAGGAGAAAATTGTTTATCACGCCAAATGAGAATTAATTACCTTGGGTTGGTCACGATTTAGATATGCCGAGTTTCCAGTTCACGAACTTTTCCTAGACAAAATCAATAGCCAACACAGAAGAGTGATAAGAAGAACATTGTAAGAACTCACAAATACAAAGCCAAATGAAGTTTGAAATTGAAACCCACAACAATATATGCAAAACGAAGAGACATGCAAATTCGAAATATTACAAATTTGATACATAAAAATTATATGCGATGCTCGTGCTGGATTTCAAAACCAGAATTACTCCCGTTTGTGCTTCATCATCGCGGTTGGCAATAACCTGTTTTCTCACATATTCACTCAAAATTTGATCTCGAAGGAGAGGGGAGAGTGAAGAAAAATTATGATTCGAGAATGGAAAGCAAACACAAACAATGTAAGAATGGTATTTGGTATATCTACCATGGCGTAAATTTGGCGGAAGAGAAAGTAATCTAGTCGAAGGTGAGGAGTCTGAAAAAGGTAATTAAAAATCATAAGGAAGATGGAAGGATATTTAATTAGCAAGTAGAAACGGTTGTCTATGTAGATATGGGAAAGATCGTGATGATGAAGACGACAAAAAAAGAGGAAAGATTTTAGGGCAGTTGTTGAAAAATCCAATAATTTTTTTTCGGTTGAATAATAGGTGAATTAGTTAAAAAAAGTAAAAAATGAGAATATGAGACTTAACACAAGGAGAAAGTGGAAGTAGAAAGATAAGAACATTTAGGAGGGGATATTCAATGAAAGACTTGAAAAGAATTCAAATGAATTAGAAAATAATAGATTTTTAAACATTTTAAAGGATTTTAATAAATTTTGTCCAAATGACATGTTAAAAGTTCGGAATTGATTCTTCACATTTTTTAGAGAACTTTCTATTAAATTCCTTTTAAATGATATGATTATCAAAACAATCATAATATTGAATAACACTAACATTTAATAGAAT
>OVAY01002289.1:0-19240 GCA_900406395.1 Kernera saxatilis | reverse complement strand
AATAAAATTTCACGGTCCCGACATTATTAATTTATAGAAGTTTTACTGTATTAAATTTAATCATGGTTTTGCAAAAGTATTTTGCGAATGTCCCATAAGATTTACATGGTGATACTACGGTTAATGCATTCGATGCAATGTAGCACTATCGTGATTTAAAAAAAATATAATACCAAATCTCATTGCATCAAACAAAAAATTAGGAACAGCTTTGATTTTCCAAACACAAGTAAAACCCCAAAAACCAAACATAAATAACCAAAATAAAAACTGAAATGATAGTAGTAGTAGGAGTAAGATTGTTTTTTGAAAAGAAAAAAAAAAAATCTTGGGAAGCGCGTGAAGAACACGCAGAGCAAGCAGTGGTGGAAGAGCGCGTGAGGGAACAAAGAGTACAGAGAAAAGCCTAGAGACGTACCACACCGAATTATAAATATGGCGGCAAATCCTAGGTTGCTCGCCACGTTACTTCTAGCTGTAAAATGGTAAACATTTTTAACAACCATATAGTTTATTTTTTGAAGATATTTTCCTCTAAATTGATTTAAATAAATAGAAATAAATACATAATTCCTAAATAAAATATTTATATTTCCAAAAATAACTTTTATTTCTAGTATAGGAAAAAATATAATGTACAATACAACGTATTATTATCACTTTTTCCTCTATACAACGTATTCAAAATTTGAAAATGGCATTTATTAAAATTTTCTTTTTATGTTTTCTACAGCTAGAAAACTCATTTATGGAAAAAAAAACACTAGTACGTGATAAGATGAAAAAGAGAGTTTTAGAATGACGAAATGACCCTCTACAATCATCATTAATTACTCATACGTGTCGGTCAAAGCTAGTGGAGTGAAAAAAAACATTTAATTTAAATAAAAACTTGTTGAGAAGTAGTAATTTTGTTTTTGTTATTTATTATTATAATAAAAATTTACTGATAAAAGTAAAATAAATAAAAAACCGGGACCGGGTATCTTGGGGGTCACGTGACATGAATCGCGAAATTCGAGACTGAAAGCCACGCGCTGACTCAGCACATACGATAGGCAACAAGAAGGGGCCAAATATCTCATATTGCCACGTGTCACCATGCGACTTGCTCTCATGAATGCGGCGTCCCGGATTTTTAAAACACCGTTCGTATTCTGAAAATACCCCTGGTTCTGATGAATATTATCGGAAACGCCACTGATGGAGGAGCGGAAATGAACAGGAAGAAATGGAAAAAAAAAAAAAATTAATAATAAATTTTTATTATTAAAATAATTACGGCTTGAAACTCTCCCGAAGAGATCCTATAAATGAGGATTTTAAGAGTGAGCTTGAGAAGGTCTTCACACTTGCAAATCGTTAAAAATCACTGTTTCAAAACACGTTTTCTCTCTCTCACCCACCAAAAATAAAAAGAAGATCTTTCTCTTTACTAAATTCTCGTGATAATCTCTCACAAATTTTTCTTTTTTGATTCTCTCGAAATCTCTCTCAACAAACCCAGAAACTTTCCGTGATTCGCAAGCTCTTCTTCATTTTATAATCCCTTTCATCTCGCTTTTTTTTTTTTCTTTCGATTTTGATGCGAATATAGAGAGAAACAAAAAAAATACAAGAAATAGTTTTTAAAGTTGTGAACTTGTAAATGGACGAATACATGGATTTTCGACCATTGAAGTACACAGAGCACAAAACATCAGTCACTAAATACACCAAAAAGTCGCCGGCGAAAAATCTCTCCGGCGAAACTCGTCCTGACTCAGTGAGAATCGTTCGGGTCTGTGTAACCGATCCCGACGCAACGGATTCATCGAGTGACGAAGAAGAAGACTTCCTCTTTCCTCGCCGGCGAGTCAGACGATTCGTCAACGAGATCAAAGTCGAGCCAGGCTGCAACAACATCACCGGAGTTTCGATGAAGGAAAGGAAGAGACTTTCCGATGAAACTCAATCGCCGGCGTCGAACCGTCACCGTCCTCTCAAGGTCTCAATCTCTTCCGGCCAAAACGGGAGGAAGTTCCGCGGCGTTAGACAACGGCCGTGGGGAAAATGGGCGGCGGAGATTCGAGATCCGGAGCAACGCCGGAGGATTTGGCTCGGAACTTTCGAGACGGCGGAGGAAGCCGCCGTGGTTTATGATAACGCCGCCATTAGACTCCGTGGACCGGATGCTCTAACCAATTTCTCTATACCGCCTCAGTCTCAAGAAGAAGAAGAAGAATCAGAACCGGAACAACCGGTTATTGATAAACCGGAAAGCAACATTACAACAACAACAACAACATCGAGTTCCGAATCAACCGAAGATTTTCAACATCTTTCTTCTCCGACTTCGGTTCTCAATCTCCGATCATCCGAAGAAATACAACAAATACAACAACCGTTTAAGTCAGCTAAACCGGAACCGGAAATTTCAGATGCACCGTGGTGGCATACCGGGTTTAGTACCGGTTCAGGTGAATCCGACGATTCGTTTCCGTTGGATACACCGTTTCTCGACAACTATTTCAACGAATCTCCACCGGAGATTTCGATATTCGATCAACCAATGGGTCAAGTATTTTCGGAAAATGATGATATCTTCAACTTCAATGATATGTTCTTGGACGGTGAAAGTATGAACATTGGAGATGAGTTTAGTTCTCACAGTATCAAAGATATTGGTTCAATGTTCAGTGATCTTGATGATTCATTGATATCAGATCTATTAGTCGTTTAACATGATGACCAAATATCTATGGTGCGACTGAAAATTTTGATGTTTTTTTTTTTAATTTTATTTTAATGAGCTTTTAATATTTTTAATAATTTAGTTTTGTCAGGAGCTTGTAAAACAGTTTTGGAGAAATAGTGGAAAAATAGTTAATGAGTTTTGTTCTTATTTATTAATTGCTACTGTATGTTATTAGTTGCACGAACGTGTTCAATTTTTAAGTATTAGTTTTAGCATTTGCATTTTAATTTATTTAATTTGGAAAAGCCAAAGTGGCATTCTCTTTGTGAATGTCATACTATGAGGCGCAAATTACGGTCGTGGCCTGTGAACTGAAGGGATTTTTGGGTTTGGTCTGATTAATGTTTTTCGTTCAAGCTTTTACTATAAGATAAGAGTGTTGTGTTTTTACATTTTGATGTTGGCAACAATAAGGATTTAATATATATAATTTGATAAGATGGGGAAGATCGAAACAATATATTAAAATTTATCGATTAAATTATATACTATATAATTAAAGATTATCCCTTTTATGTAAAATATCTGTCTCGTAAAAATCATATAAATCCAACCAACATAATTATAAAAACCATATATATATTGTTCTTTTCAATAAATATAGACTTAAAATTTAAAATTAAATCACCAACAATTAATTGTAGATTCTAGAAAATACCAGTTTTATATTTTATTTTCTAGAACAACTATCAAAATCCAAAAGTCCAAACATATTACAAACTTGTGTTATGATGTAAGGTTTCCTAAATTAAAAGAATATGAACCCTTCATAAAATTTTAATAACCTTTCTTTCTAAATTTTAGAATGTTTCTAAACATAAGTTTTCGGTAATGTTAGGATTTCAAGATTTTGGTGATAGTTTTTGTTTTCAATGGATTTTTGAAGTCCATTGGATGATTGATTCGTGGTGATCGTGTCCGTCTAGAAACATTTTAATTACGATAGATCTTAGTAAACAAAAAGTTGTTTGGGGCCTTGTGGTCATGTGGTATGAGAACAGATCTGGGACGCTAACACGTTTCAGGTTCGATCCATTTGCTGCGTGAAATTCCAACACATTGTTCATGGACACCCACACAAATATAAGCCCTTGTTTTTGGCCCATTTGTATATCCGGAGAGAGTATCTATTCGTGGACTGCACCTCCTCCAGAGAATTAGTTTGAGCTCCTCCATAGACCTGAAATTTACTCTTGAGTTATCAAAAAAAAAANAAAAAAAAAAAAAAAAAAAAAAAAAATAAAAGGAAAATGATTTTAGCCGATGGGGATGCGAACGAAACTCCTTCCACAGGTTTCCAAAGGCCAATTTCTTATCGTAGATCATTTCTCAGAGGAAGCGTTGGTAATGTGCTTTAGACTGCGAAAAATATATATGTTCCGACGAAAATTTTGTCTTATTGTTGCTTGACGGAAAGGCAAACATGGTTTGAGCTTATGATTTAGAAAATTTGTCTAATTAATTTGAAAAACATGAAAAGAGAAAATATACTAGCATTAGGAAATGTTACTCAAAATAGTTTGAGCTTAACACATGGATGAATAAAAATCAACACTTTAACACAAAGGTAAAACGACGAATAATAATGAAAAAAGAAACCAAACCTTTGCAGGGAATATTAATGAAACCTTTTTAGAATTATAATTTTTTTGTTAACTTTTGTTCAACTTTTATCATTCAAAATAAACCCTCTATATATTTATTTTGAAAGAGAAATTTTATCAAATACTACTTTTATCAAAAATATCATTAAACTAAATACTTTTCTAAACTACCATTTTGTATATCAACTAATTATATTTTAAGATTAATATTTTTTATATATTAACCTTAATCAATCAGTTATGACTTATGAGGATAAATTTTCAGTTTATATCTAAAAGAGTGGTGGTTTTTTATTATATCCAAGATAATGATATTTTTTATTAAAAAAAAGGAGTGGTTTTTTTTTTTTGCAAAGTTTCAAGTTCCCAAAGTTTATTAGGAATGTAAGAATATATAAACTAATAAGTATATAATCTAATTTTTTGGAAAGACTTTGCAAATCAAATTACCAATAATCTAGAGTATGCTAACGGTATGGAATGGACGAATGGTGGGACGACGCTTCCATATTTTCGGCTTCTTAACAGAAAAAATCCATTAACGTGGTATTGCATGTTGCAATTGGTATAACTTAAATGTTTCTAAAATAATAAGCGAATGCTTAATGATTTTGATTAATAAACTGGAAATGTGATATCTTCTCATTTTGCATGTAAATTATGCATGTTTTCTTGTTCATTGCATCCTCTTTGAATCATTTCATATACATATTCATCAATTTTAGTTCCATTTAGAGTCCTATGAGCATTTTAGGTCCCAATTAGGTTTCCATGGATTTGGATCTTTCTTTTCTTCTTTTCTAGGTATTTTGGAACTTGGAGTGGCACATGAGATTCATTTGAGTGGAGGAGCAGTGGAGCAAAGGGGCAAGGAGAGGATTTGGAGGAGATGAGCTCAGGAGAAACGGTGATCGGCCTACAGGCCGATGGATTCAACCGATGACAGAGAGAAGGACCCCTCAGGGGAAGTGAAAGAGATCGGCCCACAAACCGATCAGACGAACCGGTGGCAGAAAGGAAAAAGCAGAACAAGTCCCTGTGATCGGTCATGGCGATCGGGCCATGGACCGATCACATTTCTCGAACTAAAGCTGAACTGGGTCAAAACCCGGTTTGTTCCGGGTTGACTCGGATACTGTTTCCAAACTCTATAAATACAATCTTATGCATTTTTAGACCTAAGTTTTGATCTAAGAAAAGTTTATAGCTGACATTTTGGCAAGTTTCTATTTTTAGAGCAAATACTCAACCTTTGAGCTTGTTCTTGATGCTTGTTGAATGTTTTAAGTTTTTATTGAAGTAATCTTTCCTTAATCTCTTCTTTGATTATGTCTTGCTTTCATTTAATACTTGCTTTTGGTTTACCACTCATTATGAGTGAGTAGTCTTCTTAGTGGACTATGGCTTAGGAAAGTTGGGAGAGATAGTGGCTAAGTAGTGATGCTAGAGCTTTATTCTTCTTGATTTCACATGTTTAGGGTTGTTCTTAGTACAAGTTTAAGCTTAGCTATCTTAATTCTTTATCTCACACATTTCATGTCCGGAAGGTGTTTGATGAAATGTCTAGGTGAACCTTAAACATGTCATTCACTCTTTGCCTATGGAAATAGATGATAAAGGTGTTTGATTGATCATTGGGATTTGATTTGTGCTTAATGATTGTTTGTCTTTTGATTGCATTCAGAAGAATAGTTTAAATTTTAAGGTGAACAAATGGATTAGCATCATGGAAATGAGTTAGTCTAGGGTTAAATCTCCGGTCATTGAATAGGTCCTAAAAGAGAGCTTTTGCATCATTATTTGGTAGCTGAATCTCCCTAACCAAGTGTCTAAGCCATAGTCCATACCTTTTAATATCTGAAATCGTAGTTAATCGAGTCTTGTCTTCTTTATTGCTTTAATTTATTGTCATTTGATCATTTAGGTTGCTTCTATTGTGAACTTGCATTGATATTAATCTCTTAATCACTTGTTTTGGCTCAGCTTAGGTAGTTCTTTGTATTTTTAGTGTGCAATTGCTTAAGCCTCCCTGTGGATCGACCCCGATTTGCTACAACCTCTTTTACCTTGCGCTTGGGGTTTAGTTATTTGGGATTTTAAACACACATCAAAATGATTTTGTTCGAAACCCCTAGAAAATGTGGAAATTCATTTCCTATCGCCATGTTTAATATTTATTTGATCTGGTTAATGATAATTTGATTTCCATTGTTTTTTCTTATGAAATGTGTAGGCGATGTGTTATTTTATTGCTAACATTATATTTGTTTCATATTTTTGGAAGAAAATAATGTGTTTCCATATTTGTGGAAAATTGATTAACAGGAAATAATTATCTTACCTTGAGGTGAGTATATCCGTCGTGGAAAAGTATTTTTAAAAGGAGACATAACGGAGAGGAAGAAGTGGACATACATATACAAAGACACAAGGACAATTAGATTCAATAAAATGTTAGAAACCATGTCTACAATTATATGCCATCAATATAAAGTTATAAACACAGTGCCATAAGAAACGTCGATCACTGCCCATGGAAACCATGTCGCAAGGAGACACATATCGGAGAAAATATTAAGAGGGATTTGCTCTCTTGAATCTATACAAAAAAATGTCATTAACTTAGCAAAGTGATATTATTGAAGTTATTTGTGACAGTTTATATGCTCGTTTTGTCAAATCAATGAAATACTTCTTTTGCAAGTCGATGATTAGTGATAGGTGTAAAAACTAGTTGATGCCTCGTCAAATATCCTATGCCATTTTTATTTTTAATACTCAATATCGCTTCCGTGCCCAATGAATTTATAAATTAGCCTCCACGATATATTTTCAGTATGGTATATTTAAAATCAATTCCATATTCTTGATCGAACTGCATTTTTAAATATGAGATCTTACGGGTACGCTTCTTAATGAGATTATAAGTTAATGTTGCATTGTCCCAACAAAATAACTGTAAAACATTGAGAATTAGTATAAAATCATATCGGGAACTCAATATACAACAACAAATTAACCATTTGAGTTTTTTTTTTTTTTTAATTTAAGTTGTTAGACTGGAGTCTAGACTATTTCGTAATCCGTTTGTATGTCAGTTTTATGTTGCAGTAAAACAAAAGTTACATATGCCGTAGACCCATTAGACTAACTATTTCTAACAGCATTTCTAAAATTAGCTTAGGCCAACACAGCATTATGTCTTACTATATAAAATACCAATAATATATCAATTATCAAAATAATGGAGATTTAATTGTAACTCTTTATTTTTGTCTCAACCATCTTCTAACTTTCTCTTGGTCTGAACTATCTTCGATTTTAATGCAACAACGAAGATTTTGGACGTCGCTTTTTTCTTCCTTCGTGTTGGCTTGTTGGCTTCTTGCCGGTTGGTATATTTCTTTAAGACACAATAACGAGTGAAAAGTATGAGAATTTTATTTGAAAATTCGGTCAAATGTCGGAGAAAAGTAGGTGACACATGGCATATTTCAAAAAATTAATTTACGTGGAAAAAAGTTAAGCACACACATAGACCTTAAATTTTATTTCACATTTAATACGATTTGTATTTGTATTTTTTTCTTCTCCACATACGATATGTATTTTTATATAAAATTAAAATACTAATGAAAGTGATTGTGTAAAAGAAAATAATTTAATGTTTTGGCTTTAGCTTTTGTGACGTGAAAGGATATTGTCCCAAGAGGGTTTCAATAAGGTTACCACTTGGTCTGTTATCGCCGAGACAGAGACATCATACGTACGCCTTATTCGGTTCCAATAATAGTTATCATATTGTTCTTTTATTCCATAACATAAACACATAGAGAGTATATTTTATCTGCGTTTATTTGATTCAATACATAATTACACTGCTTTTATTATTTTATTTTTATACATATTTTACACAAATATATTGGAGTTCACCGCTCCACCCGTAAGCCTTTTATTTCGAATGATCACACCATCATTACCCACATGAAATATATGTTATATAGAATATAGAAACATAATCTACCGTTGATTATAAAATCTATCAAAATTGTTGTAGGCCAATTATTATGTTTTGTTCCGTAGGTTATGTGTTGGATACATAACACATAATCAACATGGTGATCGTAAATCTCGATATTAGTTTGTATTTCGGCTATAAAATCAAGTAAGCAAGAGAGATGTATTACAATTCTCGTTTTGATTTATTCTTCTAGTAATCACCGTGATAATTGAACTTGGGGGAAGAACTAGTTCAAGTATTCAAAGAATTTCCAAAATCTTGACCGATCCGTATGTGAATTCTATTTTTTTTTTTCAGTTCAGTTGTTGGTCCATGGACTATTCTGAAAAAATTCTGGAATTTGTCGACTAATCTTACAATTTTTTTAATTTTTCACTTATCGGATACGTAATTTGGATTAAACATTCTAATAGGACTCGGACAAAATAACTGTGTACTTCAAATAAATTTACTTTTACCATTATACCAAAGAAAAAATGTTTGAAGTATGTAACAGTCATGATTATTTCCATTGATCTTGAATTAAAACTAACATATCCATAAACGAGTGATTATGGCTGTGCTTGTGTTTGTAACTCATTATATATATATAAAATCCATACATGCACACATAATATATTGATTATAGGTATATCTGCTGCATGCTTGATAAGGATATCTTAAATTAGTAGTATATTATAACATGAAAGCTAAGGATCATGATGTCTCTCTACTCACGTGAGTCCGTGTTCGTTACATTCATATTTTTTTCCTTTTCGTACCATTTTGAATATCTATATATATATAGTTTCCCTTTTTGGAGTATCGAAAAAGTCACTATATGCAAGCTGGTTTAATTAGTTTTTTCTTAACAAAATTTCCTACACTTTGAGGTAACTTTTACCTTTATATTTCACTTTTAAAATTACTTTGAGGATTTTTAAGCTTTAAGTTTTAACCATCTTTATGTAATAATTATTACTGCTTACCGTTTGCGTGGCCGTGGCTTCTCGTCCACAGTCAAAAGACTCAAGACTCACCGTTTATGTGTAAATAAATCAACACAGTACCATTTTCTGAAGATCCAAACTTCGAATCGAAAAGGAAAGACTGGAAAATATGTATTGGATATCTAAAAAGATTTTACTTGATTAGAAAAAAAAATTATTTTACTTAATCACACACAAACGTACAAATAATTTTCGTTTTTTGGAAAAAGAAACACACACTAACGAAACTTGCTAATGAACAGAGATTGGTCAAAGACTTTAAACCGAACTTATTTGTTGGCATGATGAGTAGCAACACCTAGACCCCTACCTCATTGACCCACTTTGTAAGCTTTTGGAGCATTTCATATATATGTGGAACAGTGGAAGCAATTATAACATATATAGTAACCAATTGACATTTCAACCTGACAAAAATATATAACATACATATTTTAGAGTAAAAACAAAAACAGTAATTATTTAACGAATTTATGAAAGCGTAGGTAGCTCAATTAGTTAAAATTAGTGTCAAGTTTCTCTGCTAGAATTTGTTTTTTTTTATTTCTTAAAAGTTTTATGGAGATATTTAGACATTGACAAACGTGAATGCCCCAACTGAGCTGGCCTCTTAGGTAGGCTCATATAACCCTGCAAAAGAAGGCTCACAAGTTTGTCATTGTTTGTCACACTAAAGTTCCATAGAAAATCAAAAAACATTTATTTTAAATTGCTTATTTTCTTATCATATATATATATATATGTATATATATTTATATATGCTGTATATACACACGTAATAATATATGTTCTTTTTTTGTATATGCTGTATATTAATAATATATGTTCTGCCCGCAGGGTTCCACCAGAAATGGACAATAAACACATCGACCGTCTAACTTTTTTAATATAAGCACCATTCATGCATGATATGATGCATATATAATTGTATATATTTTCATGTACAGTTTTTTATTTTTTTGGCAAAATATTTTCATGTAAAGCATCTACTAATTAGTGTAATTTCCAAAGGAGAAAAAAA
The DNA here is from genome assembly GCA_900406395.1 of Kernera saxatilis. Taxonomy (NCBI): domain Eukaryota; kingdom Viridiplantae; phylum Streptophyta; class Magnoliopsida; order Brassicales; family Brassicaceae; genus Kernera; species Kernera saxatilis. The sequence goes on along the minus strand of OVAY01002289.1, from coordinate 8,868 downwards.
GAGCACTTCTATATCTGAAACTAAAATATGATAATTATCTTTTTGTCTAGTAAATATTTACCATCTTTTCATTACGAAAAATTTCCAGACTTTGGTACTCGTAATTTTCTTAGGCGGAGATCATAACAAGTATAATGAAATACACTTTTCTTTGTCTACATAGATCCAAAAAAAAAAAAAATATATATATATATATGATGAAATTAACACTACATAGTAGTTACGATTTTAATATACTTTTTTTTTTGTCTCGGCTTGGAGGTCACAGAGCCGTCTTGCTAGTTGCTACAAAAGCTGAGGCTATAATTTTTTTTACCTTTTTTTTTATTCCCTTTCTATATTCAGCCAATCTGCCATTTTTGATGATTAACAAAAAATAATAATAATAATAATAAGTCACGCGTCTTCATGTATGCTCAGGTAATATTTTTCCACAAAGTATACTTTTAGATTATGGTTTACGAGTAGGGGCTCGATTGAATGCTTGATCGATAAGGGAAGGCAAGAGATAATTATGCTTCGGTTATTTGAATTCATTAAAACTTCTTCGAAATCGTATTACAGAGGACAAGACCATATATAGAGAGTCAACCTAAAAAAGAATTAAATCGAATTGAACCAAAGAAAATGACGATTTTATAGTTATAAAAGAAAAATCTCAGTCACCGAAAACCAGAATATAAAAACCCGTAATTAAACTCGGTTGAACTCAAAGACGTTTTTCATGTCGACGACAAAAAAAAAAAGAAGGAAGATTTTCATAAATCGAACGAACCAAATCTAAGATATATTATATAGCATATCTAGTAAAATGTTGTTTTGCTTCTGTCCTAATGGAGGTGAGCCGCAATTTAGTCTTCATGTGCATGGGAAATCACACACTAATTTGGTCTAACGAAAAAAGGTTGCAGCTTTCCACATGATTTTTGCATGTCGATTTTATTTTATTTTTTTCAACGGTCGAAAATAATAAAAATAAAAATCCCAACGATTTAATAGGTTATAACGAACTAACAGGCTACAATGAGTCAATGACTATATAGGTATGTACTACATACGCAATGTACTCTACTGTGTTTGTTTGTTTCTTTTGGCGGATATTGCAAAAGAAAAATCACAATAATATAAGGCTTTATATTTTTTTTTTCCGCAAGTGGGTAAATTTTAGCCGCAATTCATTTTATTAAATTTATGAACCCAAGCTGTTATGGTCCCCTATCTATTTTCTCCTTTTATCATAACTTCCGTATCTAAATTTTTTCTGTATTTGAAGATCTTCCTTCTGAAATTTGTTTTACCTACTTTTTCAAAAAAAAAAAAATTTGTTTTACGTTGTTGAGATTTGTATATCTTTGTAGAGTAATGCTATCTCTTTTTTGTCGGTAAATTATGTATAACGTTGTAAATACTAAATAGTGAATACTATATAACATAACAGTGTAACACACTTGACACTACACACGAAGAGAACGTTGACTAATCAAAGCAGCTCGTGCGAATGTTGTAATGACACGTGGCAAGCTCTGAAGCCCTGGAATTTTTCTTACCCTGGCCTGAACCAAATCACATCTTCTGATTAGTTAGTCACCACACGATGCCTCTATTTTCTTTTTTTCCTTTTTATCATTCACGATGTCTAGTTTAAAATTTGGGTTTGGGGTTGTTGTCGACACATGAAAGTGGGCCCATATTTCTCAAATAGAAAGTTTTGAAACGAATATGTAACTTTCTCGATGGGACCGAAACCATACTAAACCTATAAATTTGACCCGACGCAAACTATTAGAATCCGTTCTAAAGTTTGTGTAGCGTAAAAACTGAATGGTTTAGTTGAAAAAGTTATGGATAGTTGGAAAAGGTAAAAAAATTAAAATTTAATGTAATTTTTAAACCAAACTGATTTAATTAAGAAAATAAATGATTTTGGTTAGATTTTAAGATTATAAATTTTAGGTTTTCAATACAATTTAGAGTTAACTTTATAGAGTTTCAAGTTTAAATTTGGAATTTAAAAAAATTTCTGTTAATTTAAAATCTAAATTATCTACTAATTTGATATATAAATCTAAGCTATTTTGTTTTGTTTAACTCTTACGTAAAAAAGTATATGTTGAGAGACAAAGAGAGTACAAGGTCACGTGATATGGTTATGGGCCCTGCATTCGTAGTGCACAATCACATGATTTTATGTAAAATAAAAAGCCCATCTGTTCAATACCACATGTCCAATTTTACCGCCCACGTCAGTACGTAGGTTCGTTATTATAGCGAAACGTGGCGTGAAGCTTTTTTTTTTTTTGTGTCTAATATGGAAAAGAATATAAAAAGCATTTTATAAGTTTATAGTTTTTGTTTGTGGAAGTATGGGATCAAATTATAGCTGTCCAATGCTTAAAAGGCATCGGATGATTCATAGAGATATTTAATTAAGAGTTTATGTTTAGTCAGGCCCGACTCAATTGTTAGAGAGATCCGGTGCAATTTATAAAATTTTGAACCTTTGGATTCAATGTAAAATTTTTAATATTAATTTTGGACCTTCGACTCAGTGTAAATTTTTTAAATTTAGGTCCTGGACCCGGTGCAAATGCATCTACGACACACGATCAGAACCGGTCCTGTGTTTAGTAGACATTTAGAAAAAAACTATTTGCCTAATGATCTCTACTTGGAATTTCTATGAATTTTATGAACCCAAAACAATAACTTGCATAATATATTTGATAACTTTGGAATGAAACTAGTTATAGTTAAAATAAAACAAAAAATGTAGTAGATGAGTAAACTATATATTTTTAAATTGTTGGAGAGATCTGGTGCAATATCATAAAATTTTGGGCTCTCGATTCAATGTAAAATTTTTAATATTAATTTGGGCTCTCGACTCAGTGTAAATTTTTTTAAATTTAAGCCATGGACCCGGTGCAAAAGAACCAGCCATGTTTTTAACCTTTCATCAATTTATGGTGGTTAAATAGTTCAAAATTTCGTTTTGTAGTTAAGAATTAGAGTTCGATTTTTTTTACACTATGATATTAATCATTGTTTGTCACTCTAAACGTCTTATATAATAAAAGTACTTAATTTTTACATGTGTTGAAGGTTAATATGCATTTTGGTCTGGTGATCATATGGTAAAATAAATACATGCTTTTTTAAATTATAAACACATATAAACACATATATCTATATATATACTAGATCATTCGAAAATAATTATGTATTTACAAAGTCATATAACTGAAACATATATATGAAAAATTACTTCTAAAAAATTATCTTATGAATCTATGGACTATGGGTACTCCACCATAATCGATTTAATTGGTCAGTGTCAAACTATTTTTTATTGTTATGTTTTTATTTGGAGATGGACACAATTCAGATATACGAAAAATGTGTGCCCAAACATGTAATTCAAGTTCTATGGGAGTTGGATCCAGAGAAGCTAGATTGATGACTTTTAAGTTTGAACTTCTAGGATAATCAATACTAGTCGGTCTGCGTCGAGATTTACACTGATATTCTTACCCAAAAATTTATAAAAGAAGAAAGATATGAAATTATATATTATGTGACCCATCTGTTAATAATTATTTAGAAGTGGCAAAACACTTTCTACCCGTTACATCAGCTTTTGTCGTATCATTATGAAGCAACTTGGCTATTTCATAATTATTAGTTTGCCAATCCTTCGCGTTTAATCTGTAATTAACATTTGATAATGAATATCTAATTATATTATTTTCGGTTATCCCACTTTATAAACTACCACGAGCGATCATTTGCTTATCTTATCTTCTTGAAGCAGTTAAAAACAGAAGGATTAAAATGAGAAAACACAACTATGATTATGTTGTGGGATTACAAGTATGACTTTGGTTATCATTACTATTTGTTGTACTAAACATAGTTTTCACTTTTCACTTGTTATAAAAAAAAGTTTTCAGTTTCCAATTATGCTATTCCAATGATAAAAATAAAACTATGTGCTTTTTTTTTTTATCAATTTACCAACTAAGTTAAGTTTAATTTTATTTGTATTGATTTCGATAGTCTATGATTGTAGATTTATTAATCTTCTACTATTTGTTATTATGTAATATTATATAGTCTTTATTTTTGTCATATGTAATATTACAATATTATATAGTCTAAATGTGAAAAAGTATTTTGTTTGCGGTCTCAACCATTCTAGACAAAAACTATTTGGGTTGACCTATTTCACATAAAACCCGGGATGACATTTCCCAAAATGCGAACCGGGACCTACAAAATACTAAAAAGTATTTGCACAATCCGTAAGCTAATTATTTATTTGTCTAACCACATTGAAAAAACATATGTTTACAAAACGAAAAAGGGGCAGCCCACAAAGATAGAAAGAGAAAGAAGAAATCATTTATAACGTTTGAGAGTCTAGATAGAGAAAAAAGCTATGTGAACAAAAAAAAAGGAAAAATAAAAAGAGAGACAAAACAAATGTTAGCAAAAAGGGTTTTGCTATATTCACACTAATGTTTCCTTCATCCTACCGATATGGACTCATTATATTCCTCCCCTTCATCATCTTGTGATACCTTATCCTCCCGCTTATCTTTGCTTTGTTCACATCACAATTCACATAAATATAACCAAAAAACAAACTTAATTATTGTTACACGTTATACATCATGGATATTTTGGACCTTTTAGAAAATAAAAATTGGTACTAATTTCGGCACATAACTCATAACTCGTATACAATTTCAAGAAAGCGTTATCTTCCTTCCACTTGAATAATTATCTTCTGGATTAGTGTATGATGTATCTAAACTTCAGTATTACGGTATAGAGTGATGGACATCAAAGTAACTGGGCCTACGATTGAACAAACTACATCTGAATAGCTCTTAAATTTAGATGGGCCAATAGTGGCCCAATACGTTCGCCAATCTTCGCTATGGTTATTAGACAAGAGAATTTGCCAAGAGATCTCAACAACTAAGAAACTTGAGATTACAAAAAGCCTAACCACACTTGAAATCTACAAAACCAAACAAACAACAAAACTTTAACCACAGTGAATTTAAAAAAAAATTAAAATGAGAAGGAAGAAAGAAACAATATTTGCATCTGAAAGAAAATAGAAAGAAAATAGAAAGAAAAAAAACTCATCAGCTGCTCAGAAAATTCCAACATTTTGCCTCCAAATTCTTATCCTTTTGCTGATGACATCGAAACCCAGAAGATCATATGAGAGCAAACAACTATCTCTTCTCTTCTTGGTTTTCACTTTTTGTCTTTTATTCCTCTGCTGAGCAAATGTAACTGAGTATCACGTGTAGACAAGTTCGATCTCTGGTCTTAACCACGAGCCATCATCACGTCCAAGTGGTCCAAACTTATGTCGGATGAAGACATCTCTCTTCTGTATGTTTTCCTCTGGTTTCTGTAGAATCTGTCTTCTTTCTTCTGTAGATGATGTTCACTAGAAGCCACTTGGTGAAGATGCAGCATAGCGACCATGCTAATGGCGAATATAGCAGCGTTTCCAAGTATGCCTCTCACATGGTTGAATCCAAGTGCTCTTTTGGCAAACCCGAAAGTCGAGGCGAAAGCGTTGATTACAAAGTTTGACTTTTTTCCATCAGTAGTAGAGTTTGCTCCGTTTGGGTTTGGAGAGGAATTGTAAAGGTGATCAGGAGAGACGAAATGAGTGGCGCTTTTAATGCTCCCAACAAATGCAAGAGCTTCTTCTAGGACTCCATAGTTCTTGCCGTGGTGTTCAGCCAATCTCATTGCTAGCAATATCCTGCTCTGTTCAAGCCGGGCAACCGCTACATCTCTCTCTGTTCGTTGCTGTGTATGTATAGTCTGCAGTGCAAACAGAAAGAAGGTTTACATATTATCTTTTCAGAGGTTAAACCAAAGGTAAGATTTCAGGTTCAGGTGGTACACAGGACATAGTGAAACTGACCAGAACTCTATGAGTGGCAAAGAGAAAGGATATATCGACGCAATTCTTCTATCTGTGCAAAAAAGCTTCCATACTCTTGTTCTTTGGTCTACTACATAAGTCTATGAAATATACGCATGTGTCTATAATGTGCTGCGAAATGGATTCTGCAACATCTCTCTGATCTTACATAAGACAGCATATGTCAAGCATATACAACCCCTGAATCTAGATTAGTTGTCAATCATCACCCACATCAATGAAAGCTTTGAATTCATGAACAAATAGTCTTAAATAGATAATGCTCAGAACCGCATTGTATGATGTCTTTTTGTCTAAAAGAACGAAAACTATGCACCTTCATAAAGAAAAAGCAATTGGCCATTGTTATTATAAAAATGGGAGAGTTTTAAGCCAGTAATTGTTGCTCAGAACTTTCATAAAAAAGAAAAACTGATAGTTATTATCCTGTTCAGAACCTAATTTGTATCCGTAAACTCTAGCTAATGACTTAAGGGACCCAAAACCTAACTAAACATACCCAAATCAATTGTTATCCTTAATTGCCTCAAATCGGCTCCACAATGCTACTTCTTCAGCAAATAACTAGTAGATACTATTCATTTAGCTGAAGAATTTGCCTAATTCTGTTCAGAAATCAGCTAACAGCCTAAGATAACAATCTATTCTCCCAATTTCACAACCCTTTCTTCACTCAATTTCTCTCATATCATGGAATCTAGTATATCTAGTTTGCAATCGATAAAGAGCGTCAAGCACAAATCAATCCGAGAAAACGAAACTTACATGGAAAAACTCAAGCTGGTCTTCAAGGTTCTCAAGCGCGGTTCGAATTGCGTTGAGGCTTTTCGCCTCTTGAATCGTGGAGTCGTTATCGTCGACGGCGAATCCTTTGATGAAGACATAACCCTGTCGCTTGTCTTCGCCGGAGTTTCCGTGAGTCTTCCTCTTCTCCGATCGCGTGGAAGGTTTAACGGATTTGAGGAAGTGAGACCGCGAAATCAAGTGAATCTCGTCGCTAAGCTTGTCGTGTAGATCCCAGATTTTCTCAAGAACTGCTTCGATTTCTTCGATCTCCATTTCTCCCATTTCATGACCAAAAAAGAAAAGAAAAAAAGAGGGAAAAAGCAAGAAAGGAATAAAAAGACTTCTTCTTCGGGAAAATTCCCACTTTAATTGTGGACTGAAAAATTAGCGCTCCGATGAATTTGATTTCGGAAACGGGTCAAAGCTCCGTTTATCATGACCCGACTCGGGTAGGAGCTCCGTTAATTACTATCTTTGTTTTTTTTTCAAGCGCATGACAAGTGTCGCGAAACTTTGTCAATTGTTTGGGCTATACCTGAGGCCCAAAAGGCCCAAGTATCCTCCGCATGCATCGAAGGGTCACTATCGCAGAAACACCAAATTTGGACACGTGGACTATTAAAAGCCAACGTGTCAAATGTAAATCTTGGTGGGGTAGAGTAAAATGTAACGGAGCACGTTTATTTTAGCCACTTTCCGTTTTCTTACTTAAAACTAATGAAAGAAAAGAGAGAAAAAAGGTGATGCAAAGAAACGAGATCGAAGAAGTCTAAGCGATGGATGCATCAAAGGATGGTGCTACTTTCACAAACATCTATGTAGAAGAGCACTTTAGTGTCTCTCAATCTAGTTCTGGTGGTGGTGGACACGTAAATCATATATATTCAACAAGATATAGGTTTTGTATGCCAAGTGGGTTTTGAGGACTGGTGAGTTCTTGGACCTTTAAAATGTTTGTGCGTTTTTGAACCTCCTAGTTCGATTCTGGTTTGGGAACAAAGACAAATGTATTTTGATGAAGAAGAGATGTATGAGTTTCGGTAAAAAAAAAAATTAATTAACCTTTTTGAAAAATCTTTGAGTAGATTTATGCAGAGCCTACGATTTTAGATGCGCTAAATTTTAAAATATGGTCTTTTAGTTATTTTTTAGAAGTCAATATTATAAACAAAATATAATCTAATATTTTTTGGTAAAAATAATAAATTTAACAATGTTTTAAAAATAATTAAAATTTCTTTATTGACAAAAGAGGTGGTCAAATATAGAGAAAGGAATAATTAATTTTGAAAATAAAATTTATGAGATAATGTAAAATACGAACATAAAATTAGTCCTGAGACTTTGGGTATTCGGTTCGGGTTCGGTCGGGTAGTTCGGATATCGGATATTTCGGGTAGTTGCATATAGGATTCATTTAGGAACCGAAATAATTTCGGTTCGGTTCGGTTCGGATACCTTTCGGTTCGGGTCGGTTCGGGTAGTACCGGAAAATAACCAAAATTTTTGGGTATTTTTCGGTTAGATTATAAAATATTCGAACTATCCGAATACCCGAACTATCCGAAATTAACCGAACTAACCGAAAAACTAAGCAAACTAACCGAAAAAATAGCCAAATTAACCGAAACTAACCGAACAAATTAACTAAATTAATGCAAAAACTAACCGAACTAACTAAAAACTAACCGAACTAACCAAAAACTAACCGAACTAACTAACTTAATTAACCAAAAATATAACCAAACTAACCAAACTAACCGAAAAAATTAACATATATATTTTATGATTCGGATAGTTCGGATACCCGTTCGGTTCTCGGGTAATATCCGAACCAAACCGATATCCATGGATCTTAAAAAAAGGATCTATTCGGGTATTTATAACCTATGTAGCACGGAAGCTTCGTTAGAGGTCCGCTTTCCGCTTCGAAATCGGAATCGGAATCGGAAGCTTTTGGAATCGCGAGGAAGCGTCGCGGAAGCGCGATTCCAAAAAAAACCAAGTTGAAATCATTTTAGAAGCACCGATTCCAAATTGGAAGCGTTTTAATTTTTACGATTCCAAATTAGAAGCGTTTGATTTTTACGATTCTAAATTTA
>OVAY01002288.1:0-19247 GCA_900406395.1 Kernera saxatilis | reverse complement strand
GAATTTCTGTAGACGACCTTAGGAGAGCTACTCAGGTCCCGAGCTTGTCAGCGACTCAAAGGTCCAAGATGTTTGAGGAAGAAAATGAAGGACTAGTCCAAGTTAGGGTTGAAAATTTTGTTCAACCTCCATTGAGAGGAAGCGGAGGAGAAAGCAAACAAAAGACACCACCACATATGCTTCATGCAAAGCAGTTAAGAAGAATCAGCCAAGACGCAGGGAACATATCTATTGAACGTAAAGGTGACAATGTCGTTCCATGTGTGATCAAACCGAGTCTTGAAAGGTATGTTTCTGATTCTTCAACAAAAGCCACTCAAGAGTCTAAGAAATGTAATGCTGGGAGCAGAGTAAACACTGCAAGCAAAAAAGTTGTGTGCCATCGCTGTCCAAGTCCGAAGACATTCTCAAAGCAAGAACTATCCAGGCATTTGCTTACAGGTCAAGAAGGTAAGAATGCTCCTAAAAGTTGCTTGGAGCTTGATCCAGCAGCCATGTCTCCAGAGCTTCTCAAGGTTTTCACTAAGGAGGAATTGAGAAAATTGAAGAATCAGGAGGAAGTTTTTGAAACTATGAACAAAGAGAAAGTGGCACATGTGCAGGTTTACAAGATCAAACAAGAGAATATGGATTAGGTGGTAAAGATTTTTTTTCTCAAGAAACCCTGCTTTTTTTTTGTTCTGTTTTTTTCTTTCTCGACTTGATTCATCAAACTTCAGTGAAGCTGAGTTAGTATCAGTATGATACTGATTTAATGACTTTATCTTTGCTTTTTATTTTTGTTTTTGAATGTTGTTGGATGCTCTTAGAATATGATTGTATCTTGAAGCAGGTTTATCTTATTGGTATGAGACTTTGATCTTATATCTTTTTGAAACTTGGTACAAAACAAACAAATTATATTTTCCAAAAGGTTTTCATATCAGAAAATATTATTGTTATATATCAAGTTCAACAAAATATTTTGAAACAATAATAAAAAAAAACCAAGATGACAAAAAATAGCAACAAACATAATACTCAAATCACAAACACATCTTATGTAAAAAACATAGAGATTTTGAAAACTTAAATGAAGTTTTGAAAAAAATTCTTGTCCACCACGTTAATGGTTTTACTATGAGGCTTTCCTTTTTGTGTATATGATAAGAATTTTCTATCCATATATAGTATTTACTCTTGAAATGGTTACATACAACTGTCTATGAGTAAAAACAGATTTTGGTATATACAAATCACCTCTCTCCAGTGTTTGTCTTTGGCTCTTATTTATGGTCTCCGTGAAAGCAACAACCACCGAAAATTGTCTAGACGCATTCAGAAAAAAATTTTCATTTATGGAAGATATACAAACACCGTAGGGATTAAACTCGTTTACTAAACTCTTTATCACTCACATTACCCGCTATAATTCTAGCATCAATAACATGCTTAGCCAACTTATTATGAAAAGCAATTATGTAGCATGGGGTTTAATTATGAAAATGTATATGGGTGCCCATGCATATTTATCAAAAGATTATGGATTAAGGGAATCCTTAATTTAAACATAATTAAAACTCTTGAAGAGTTATTGCATGTAGTTTGATGAAAATAGTATGGCATGAAAGATCTTGGAAAGAAAATTATCTTCATGTATTCTCCAAAGAGATGTTATCTCAAAAGATCCCAGTAGGATTTTACATAAAAATGCTCATATATATTTGGTCCTGAAGTACCATACTTAAAATGTTATTTGAGCAATTTATTGATATTTCATGATTGAAAGATTGTATTTAAATAATACGATTTGAGTGTACTATATTCTTTCTCATTTTGAGGAAAACGTGCGGGAGTGTGTTCGTATAACAGGAAAAAAAGCCGAAAGAGTAATTCGTATATAGAAAATCAATGCTAGAAGATTGTATGTATAAGGAAATTTGGACCACCCAAATAGACAAAGAAATGACATTCTATGTGAAAAAGATGATATGGATCGGAAGTCTAATAACCCAAAAGATTATATGATAATCATACAAGTTAATTTACTAAGTGTCTTCATATAATAGTTCCCAAAAGATGGTATATATAACCGGAATGCATGTCTTGAAGATGATACTTTTGGAAAGAGGAATATGATGATGTGTGTGGTTGTACTTTTTTTCTTTTGTCATGGTTTTTTCCCATTGGGTTTTTCTAGATAAGTTTTTAATGAAGCAACAAAGGAGAACACGCAAATGATAAAAGTCTTATCACTATTCCAAAGTCTTCATCATATATTAATGAGAACAAGAGAAGTAAATAGAATGATCTTGAATCATCTCCAAGACCCATGAACTAAATGGCGATGTACGAGTGTTACAGATTCATTCAAGAGGAAATTTGGCAGACCTATTTACCGAGGCACTTCCAACTATTACTTTCAAGAAGCTAGTTCATCATAATAGATTGCGTCATCACAAAGATTCAAGTCACGTAGTCATGATGGGGAGTAAATGCGTGCTGCACTCTTTTTCCCTTAACTATGGTTTTTCCTATTAGGTTTTCCTTTTAAGATTTTTAACAAGGCAGTAACTTACGCGTTTTAAGAGATATTTTGTATAGTGGACATTCAAGAAGGAGTGTTATGAATATTATATGGATACACATTATAGACTCATATTCAAGAATGTCTTAAACCCTAATGTTGTTTCCCTATATATATCTCTTATGACTTATGGAATAATATAATGACAATTCCCTATCTCTCTTTTATTCACAACAGTGGTTAAGTTTTTGCCTAATATTTCGCAAAAAAAAATGAAAGTTAATAATATTGTTCTCATTTGGTAAGTACATATATTTTTATTAAATTCTTAACGTTTATTCGAAACAAATTCCTTTTTATTTCAATTTTAGTCGTAAGAATCCATTTCAAATTTCAAATTTCAAATTTCAAATTGCTGTTAATATCTTATACTTTAAATTCGAATCCTATTTAATATTAAAAATATTACAATTAAAGAAATAAGAACGGTTGTATATTGAACTCACCTCTGAGCTTGTTCTAGAGAAGAATTCTTATCTCTTTACTTTGTCATCTCTTTCTTATTGAATGCAATTGCAATTCGTTTTTCCAAAGCTTTTGATTTCGTTTATGTTTAGGTTAATATTATTAGTTAGGCTTAGGGGAATTCAAAGAGAGTTCATAGATTATTAGATCTAAGGTCAAATACACAGGGATATCACAGTTGTTCTTCGTCTACTCTTGTTTCTATTGCTGTTAGCTAATTTGATCACCTAGCTACTGTTCTTAGGTTCGTTTACATTCCAAAAGTCTAGTAAGTGGCCTGATCTATTCTAGNNTGATCTATTCTAGATGAGCTAGGGGTTATAACCAACGAGAGCTGAGTTATAGACTTTAGTAAACATATCTAATCCTTTTCATGATAAAGCATATCAATCTATCTAGTGACATGCGAGAGTTTAGCCTCTACATAGTGAGATATAGAGGCTGGAGCCACGAGAGTGGAAAAATTTTAAAGTTAAGTGAATTTGAGTTAAGAACGTGGCTTAACCACATCCCTATTGATAGACCTAAGACTAATAGTTTATGATTCTCTGCGATGAACCTGAATGCCTAACGTTTTCCTTAATAGTTTTGAAAAACGTTTTCTGCTTTTACTTTATTTGCTTAGATTCGTCTCAACCTCTTTTATTATTGTCTTAGCTCTTTATTAATCTCATAACCTTTGTACTACTTCGCTGTTGTGCACTTGCAACAGTGGTCTTAGGGAAAACCTGAGTCGCATCAAATCCTGATAGGTTTTCTGAGTCACACATAGCGTTTCTGTGTAGCATAACTCCATGAGTTGTGCCACAGACATTTTCTGAAGCAATGAAATGTCCTAGATGGAAAGAAGAAATGAGATTGAAGATTGAAGCCTAGGAACGAAATAAAACAGGGGCAATTGAACGTTTACCATCAAGTAAACATGTTATTGAGAGCAAGTGGGTTTACACGATTAAATATAATGCAGATGTAACGATTGAAAGGTATAAGGCAAGACTGGTAGCATGTGGTAATCGACAGAAGGAGGGGCTTGATTATTCTGACACATTTCCTCTAGTGGCAAAGATGAGCACTGTGAGATTAGTTCTTCAGGTTGCTGCTGGGAAGAACTGGGAATTGCCTTAGATGGATTGTGCATAATACATTTCTTCATGGAGACTTAGATGAAGAAGTGTATATGAGATTACTTCAAGGTTTCAGTTCTTCAGAGAACGCAATGGTATATATTTGAAGTGACGTGTGTGCTCATGGAGCTCTTTGATTAATTGTATTGATTTTGAGAAATAAAAATTTTTTTCTATTATTTGCTTCTGAAGTCATAATCCATTATGAAATGATGAATGTATGACTGGGCGAATCGTTTGGCAAAACCTAAATCCCTAACGAGATTGCTATCAAAACGATTTTGGGTTTAGAGACATAGATTGGATAAGACATAAGATGTCATCTAACAACCAAGAGTTATATTGGATATAATTAGCAAAGATGTTGCTTACCTAAATAGCTAGATATTCATGCGATGAGCCAAAGCTCACTTGGATTCTAGTAAAATAAGGATCTTGGAGTTTAGTGTGAGTTTTCTTAATTGTTGAGTTTTCTTAATTGTTGAGAATGCTCAAAAATTCCTGAACATCATATTAACTAATGCTTTTCTTTTTCAACATTTATGTCAATCCCTCAAAGTTCAAATTCACTGTGATATGTCTTTAAGAAGGACAAATTGAGTGGATCACCTCCTCATGACTTTTTGGAAGATCTTGTAAAAAGAAGATACTAAATTTTTTTCTCCGGGCATCTATGTTATAGAAGTAAATGTTACTTATGGTTCTACTGCTTGGGTATTGGATACCGGCTGTGGGAACATATCAGTTGTCTTTACCTTCAAGTATGGTTTTAGAACTTAAGATATGCTACTACGTTTTTATAAATAAGAATATCATCTCCATCTCATGTTTGGACATCGAAGGCTTTCACTTTTCGATCAAGAACAAGTGTTGTTCGTTTGATCATGATGATATATTTTATGGTAGGGCTCCATTAGAGAATGGGCTTTATGTTCTAAACCAAAGCATGCTAGTCTATCACATTCGTAAAGAGTTAAGCCCAATGAGTTAAATACAACTTTTCTTTGGCATTTCGTTTGGGCCAAATAAACGAAAAACGTATTCAAAATCTTCATAAAGATGGACTTTTGAGCTCATTTGATTATGAATATTATGAGACATGTGAGTCTTGTTTGTTGGAAAAATGACTAAAGCCCCATTTACTGGACATAGTGAAAGGGCTAGTGACCTCTTGGGCTTTATACATGTAGATGTATGTGGGCCAATTGGTTCAAGTACTAGAGGAAATTATCAGTACTTCATCACATTTACTGTTGACTTCAGGAGATATAGTTATGTTTATCTAATGAATCATAAGCCAAAGTCCTTTGAAAAGTTCAAGGAATTCCAGAATAAAGTACAAAATCAACTTGGCAAAAGAATTAAAGCTCTTCGATCAGATCGTGGAGGATAATACTTAAGCCAAGTTTTCAGTGATCATCTCAGAGAATGTGGAATTGCTTCATAGCTCACTGCTCCAGGAACACCACAATTCAATGGTGTATCTGAAAGGAAAAATCGAACTCTATTAGATATGGTTCGATCGATGATGAGTCACATAGATCTTCCATTGTCCTTTTGGGGATATTATCTAGAAACATCTACGTTTATGTTAAACATATTTCCATCAAAGTCAGTAGAAAATACACCATATGAGATATGGACTGGAAAAGTTTCTAATTTGTCTTTTCTGAAAATTTGGGGTTGTGAAGCTTATATTAAACGATTTTTTACTGATAAGCTTGGACCCAAATCTGATAAATGCTACTTCGTAGATTATCCCAAGGAGACCCAAGGTTATTACTATCCCATGGAGAACAAAGTGTTTGTTGCTCGTAATGGTGCCTTCTTAGAAAAAGAGTTTATGTCAAAAAGAACTAGTGGGAGTAAAGAAAAACTCAAAAAATTTTGAGACTTACAGGAGGATGTTTTATTTCTTAAGAACATCGATTGGATCTACGAAGAGTCGTAGAATCTATACATGTGGAACCTGAGGTACGTAGATCCGAAAAGAGTTGTCACGAGCCTATTAGATATTAGGGATTGGGTGAAAGATCATTACGATCTATTGATTATAGAAAATGATGAACCTAAGACATACGAGGAAGCGATGATGGACCCCGATTTTGATAAATGGCTAGATGCCGCAAAATCCGAAATGGAATCTGTGCCAATAAACAAAGTATAGACTTTGGTGGATTTACCTGATGGTGTTAAAACCATTGAGTGTAAATAAATTTTTAAGAAAAAGATTTACATGGATGGTAATATACAAATATACAAAGCTAGACTGGTGGCTAAAGGTTACAAGCAAATTCATGGTGTAGACTATGATGAAACATGTTCCCAGTCGCAATGCTTAAGTCCCTTCGGATTCTCCTATCAATTCCCGCTTATTATGATTATGAGATTTGGCAAATGGATGTAAAAACAGCTTTCCTTAATGGATATCTTGCAGAAGATGTGAATATGGCATAACCTGAAGGTTTCACTGTTCCTTAAACTGCTAGGAAGGTGTTCATCGTTCCATGGTTTGAAGCAAGCATCTCGGAGTTGGAATCTTCGTTTTAATAAAGCAATCAGAGAGTTTAATTTCATTATAAATGAAGACGAACCTTGTATTTATAAGAAGATTAGTGGGAGCGCAATTGCATTTATGGTATTATATGTAGATGACATACTGCTTCTTGGAAATGACATTCTCTTACTCCTGTCTGTAAAGACGTGGTTAGGAACTGGTTTCTCGATGAAGGACATGGGAGAAGCTGCCTATATTTTTGACTAAGAATCTATAAAGATATATTAAATAAAATAATTAGACTGAGTAAAGATATTTATATAGATAAGGTTTTACATAGATTCAATATGCATGATTCTAAGAAATATTTTCTGCCAATGTCCCATGACATAATTCTTAGCAAGACTCAGTGTCCTTCGACACCTGATGAGCGAGAGCGCATGAATAAGATTCCATATGCTTCTGCTATAAGATCTATCATGTATGATGTGTTTTGCACTCGCCTAGACGTTGCATGTGCTTTGAGCATGACGAGCATATACCAGTCTGATCAAGGTAAAAGTCAATGGATAGTAGTCAAGAATATCCTTAAGTACTTGAGAAGAACTAAGGATAAGTTCTTAGTCTATGGAGGAAGTGAGAAACTTGTTGTGAGTGGTTACACTGATGCCAGCTTTCAGACAAACAAAGATGATTTCCAATCTCAATATGGATTTGTCTTTTGTTCTAATGGAGGAGCAGTGAGTTGGAAAAGTTCCAAGCAGAGCATCGTGGCAGACTCAACAACTGAAGTTGAGTATGTATTGAATGTGCAGAGCATGATGGAACAAGGAGCGGCTTGTTGGAACAAATACATGATAGGTCGGTTGATGCTGACGTGGCACGTGAAGTTGAGATAAATATCAAAAAAGATATTTGGAGAGTTTAAATCATAAAAACGTGTAGTTGAAGGTAATCTTGAAGAAGATTTCTTTTAGGATTTATTCTTTTTGTTTTGAAGAAGATATTTTCCTTTTTGTATCTAGGTTAATCTAGGGTGACACATCTCATAGGTATATGGGTATATATACAAGGGAGACGTGTGCTGCTAGGGTTAGCCAAAAATAGAGAAAGAAACACGTTTGATTTGTTTCGGTCATTTTGTAGGCAAGTCGAGTTGCTTGTTCGAACACAGGTTAGTGTGTTGGAACCGTGTGATTCCAAGATATTGTGTTAGGTTAGAAATCGTGAGGTTACAAGCTAAGAGGTTGTCTTAGGCTGTGTGTAAATCCATTGAGAGTGTTGTAAACATCTTGAAAGATTTCTAATAAAGATAAAACTCGGTGCGTCGGAGTTTTGGTAAGCTCGTATTTGTCTATCTCTTGCTTTTTCATGTAGATGCTTTGGAATAACCTAAGGAGGTTGTTCGGATCAAAAAGTTCATTATCGAACTTTGTGTGGTTCCTAGTATTTATGGCCCTAATAATTTTTATTATGATAACAATGGAGCTATCACGCAAGCGAAAGACATTAGATCACACCAGAAATCTAAACATAGACAAAGGCGATATCACCTCATTCGTAAGATTATTGAAAGAGGTGGTGTGAAGATTAGCAGAGTTCCAATAGATGCAAAAGTTGTCGATCCTTTTACTAAACCTCTTCTGCAGCCTAAGCATGAGAGTCATACTACTACAATCAGCTTTAGATTCTAGTGGAAGCAAGGTTTGTTTGATAAATGATGTTCATACAAACATATTGTATTATATTTTAAAATGATGAATTTTTTTTTATATATTATTTGATTATTGGATAATTGAATAATAGTCCCAACATAATTTATGGCACTCTTATAGATCATCAAGTACGTGACTTGATCATGAAACCATATAACTGGAAGATGACTTAAGTTATTAAGGTCCCTAGTCAAGGTTATGAACATGAGACATTAATAACCGTTAATGACTAGTATGTGAGGTGACTGATGACTAAGTTTCGTGAAGTCATTGATATATTGTATTAAAGCTAATCACATAAATATGTGTTGGAGAACACAATATTGGAGAACACAGTATTGGACTGACCCGCTATGAGAACTCTACAAGATTGTTATATGAATGTCATAAGAGTTTCTCATCACAACTGTAGAGTATAGTCCTTTGACCTGAGTTCATCATGATTTCTTACACATGGATTTGTTCATTTTGTTTTTGTCAAACATTAGCCGTAAAAGGTGATTATAAAGACATTGATTGGATGTATTATGAATTGTATAATGAACATGGATGGAACAAGATAGAATTCGTCTCTCCTATATAACGGGAGATAAATATCTATGGGCCTATCGAAGATTTGAAAATGAGAAATGCATGGCCGTGCTCAAACGAGGCGAATATCAGTCGTTAGTTTGACTAGTATAAATCAGAGTTAGAAACCTATTATAATCGATGGATCTAAAAGTCCATTGCTAAATTTATACGATCCTACATGATCAAACACCTAAGGATGTAATCTAGCTTGATAAGGATGATATTTTTTTCTTGCCTTGTGCTTAGATCGACATATAGAGACAAAATGATTATAGGAATAGATGATTAATCTAGTACAAGTGGAACATTGTTGGGAATGTTCTGAAATCATTTGTACTTCTCTAATTAAATTTGTAATGTCGAAGTTTGATAATTGTATAATATTAGGTGATTATAATGTTTTGCTAGAAACCAATTATAATCGATGGATCTAAAAATTCATTGCTAAATTTATACGATCCTACAGGATCACACACCTAAGCAAACTAGATCAATGATAGATCAATGATATATTGGGTTTCATAACTAATATTAGATATGTATATTATATATATGATATATAAGATATGATATGTATATATAAGTATATGGATATGCACGTGAATTGGTTTTGTCTACAATTCACATGTGGGCATGGCCCATTAAACACCTAATTCGATATATATACATATATATATATATAGACACATGTTCTAGTGCACAAGATCTTGTAGCACATATCAATTAGTATTACACATAATCAATTAATTACAGACACTAATGAAATTAGATATGCTCATCTCTTCCGCTCAGAAACGAAATGTTCTTCAAAAAGAATATCGATTGTTGAATCAGCTGAGAATGGTATAAATATCGATACCGAAGCTCGTTCACAGAAACATAAACTTTCGTTAGCGAGGAGATAGGCGACGAGCCAAACGAAGTCTCACCCAATGCCGAAGCATACTCTCCCAGAAACAGAAACTTTCGAAGCAAGTCTTAGTCTCTTATCGTTGATCTTAATCTTCCAATGTCCATCTATGTAGTTCCCTTTCTCCGCTTGTTTCCGATCCCACTCAAGTTGCGCCTTCTGCTTCGTTCTCAGTAGACAAAACCTATGCAATTTCTCAGGCATCGCGTCGTACACTCTCCACCATGTTTTGTGAGCTTCGTCGCTCGCGAATTGCTGATAACGATCGACATTCCAATTGCAATCGTAGTTTTTGAAGCATGACCATGGCTTTTTTTTTTGTCATCAACCACAGCTTGTTATAAACCAAGTAATGAATGTGGATACGAGATCCGCACTTTCTATTTATATGATGGATGGAGATTAAGGATGGGTTAGACTTTCGTCTATGAGCTTAATCGAAATAAAGGCGAGATTGAATCGACGAATTGGTTTTGTATTGATGATATAAGAAGATTACAAAGGGTCTCAAATAGAGGTTACAAAGTGAGTGATTCTCTCTTGAGAACTCGTAATGTGAAAGTGGCTAAGATGATCCCTCAAACGCTCTTCTCTTGTTTAAATAGGCCTTCGACGTCCTCAACGAGCTCCTAGATTTTACGGATTTGGTGAAGATCCTCCTAGATTTCCTCCAACTCCTTTGACTTAGTTTTGCTACTCATCTCGACTCAAGAAGAGGTCGTCAGGTCGTCTTTGATGAAAATCGGGCTCAACCCATTAAGCAAAGGCTTTTGGGCCTGAACTTGACTGATTGTTTGGGCCAGAATTGGGCCTCGGGTTTGTGCTAAACCCGGTACCAACAATGAAGAGCGCAGAGAATCGGAGGATCAGATGATCCAAACAGATTTGTCTTGGTCCAACATTGTTATGTGCAAGTGACTTGTCGTCCTTCAAAACCCCTGTTTTTCCACTTAACTTGAATTTGTTTGCTGGCATGTGGATCACCGCAGCTATTTTCTCCTTTAAACTTGCCACCTTTTCCGATAACGGCTTCCCTGTGTACTCAATGAGTTTCCTTCCATAAAATATTGGAATAGAAACCCTGATCTTAGAGGACTGGTCTTCTGGAGCACAAGCTGACTCGTCAAGCTTTTGTCTCTTTGGTTTTGGTTCCTCAGGTCGAGGAAGTGGTGGACGAGAAGACATTACAGGCATAGTTGGTGCACGTTGCATTATCCCCGTAGAAGGAAAAGAAAAAAGCATTTGTGTTGGTTGGTTCTCCATGAAAACAGAATAGTAATCATCCTCCATCTGAGCAGAACAGTCAACAACCTCCACAAAAGCATACAAATCAACCATAGCCATCGGCACTCCCTCCTCCAGCTTCTCCCATTGAAGATAGTCGAAATATCTCTTAAGAACGGTGTTCGTATCAGCAAGATCGGAAGCCCTTAATACTTTGGAATACGCATCAACAACGGCTTTATTAACACCGAACCTTATAGCAGTTGGCTCCATAAACCTACACTGAGGTTTCATAACCACTTTCTTCATCAAATCCCGACAAATGTGCACCACATAACGCGCCACAAACACATCTGTGAGCTTCATAATAACAAGCTCCATGGGTGTGGCTAGTCCAGGACATGTAAACGGAAAAGACCAGGGAGGTCTCAGAGTTGGCTTCGGCTCAACATCGGGTTATGCCTCACCAACATACTCATCAGGTAACTGGATATCATCCTGATGGCTCCTTGATTCTGAGCACGGTGTGGAGGCCACACAAGAATACCAGTATGCATCATCACTCAAAGGCGTTCAGGTGGAACCATGACAGCAGAGTAGTCAGCATCATCCACATAAGCAAAATAGTCAACACCACTCATAAATGCATTCAATTCAATCACAGACGTCTCCACTCCCTTTTTCAGACAGTGGAAAAAAAGCTCAAGAGCCATCGTCATACAGTCATCACTTTTCTTCATTTTTTTGGGAGGCTTTAATACTCTGGAATACACCTTAATAAACCCATGAAAAGCATATCTCTTGCTGTCAGTTAGCTTCAGAAACTCAAACTGAGGCTCCATAGATACTATGTTCATCAAAGCATCCCTAAAAGACATCCCAAACCGTGTCGCAAACTGCGCTGTGAGCTTAATAATACCAAGCTCCTCAAGTGTGATCCCTGGGGAATGCTATCTGGAACGAGGATACACCAACCCCTTGAAAAAGGACGGTAGTCACTAAGCATAAGTCCCCGTGGAAGCTGCACAAGCACACCAGGATGCATATGTGTTGGCCAGTTCATCATCACTGAAAGGCGCTCAGATGGTGCCATGATAGCAGAATACTCAGCGTTATCCATGTGAGGAAGATAGTCAACACTAGCCACAAAGACATGCAAATCAATCATAGCCGTCTCACTTCCCTCCTCCATCTCCCCAAGTTGAAGAAGGTGGAAAAAACCCTCAAGAACGGATGCATCAATCTTCTTCAGATTTTTTTTGCAAGGCATTAATATTATGGAATACGCTTCAACAAGCACACTGAAAACTTGGAACCTGATTTCAGCTGCCTCCATTAATAGAAACTGAGGCCTTGGACCGTGACGGAAAACATAAACTCAAACTGAGGGTTCATAACCGCTCTCATCATCAACTCCCGACGAAAATGTTTCCCGTACCGCGCCACAAACTATGCTGTGAGCTTAATAATACCAAGCTCCTTGAGTGTGATCATTGCAAGAATTCCAAATGTAGGTTGGATGCCATCCTGATCATGATTCTGAGCACGGGGTGGAGGCATATCATGATGCGTCATCAATACTGAAAGGGGTTGAGGTGGTGGCATGGTAGCAGAAAGGTCAGCATCGTCTATGTAAGTAAAACAGTCAAGATCAGCCACAAAAGCATGCAAATCAATCACTTTCTCATCCAGCTTATACATCTGAAGGTAGTGGAAAAAGCCCTCGAGAACGGTATCCACAGGGAAAACATTGTGAGGCCTCAAGAGTCTTTGATACACAACAACAAGGCCATTGTAAAAACTGAACTTGCTGTCTTTTCGCGTCATGAAGGTAAAATGAGGTTCAAAATTAGTGCGTCTACTAAACCCTGCCAAAAATATATCCCGTACCGCGCCACAAACTACGCAGTGAGCTTAATAATACGAATCTCCATGATTGTGATCCTTGCAGGGAATGAAAAATCAAAATCCCTTAGAGGAGGAGGCTGGTCCCTATCCGGAGGAGGCTCAAACTCGCCGCGTTGAGGTAATTGGATATCAAGAGCTCCATCTTGGTGCTGGGCAAAGTATTCATCACGCTTTTTCTGGTAAAATGCGTGATAAGGATCAGAGTTGTTCAAAAAGCTGCATCTTTCAATCACCAATGACGTCTTGACAACACCTGAATTAAGGGTCAGGGTCGTCTACTCAAGCTCCAACCCTAAATAGACTACCACACGTGCTATTGTCTCAACCATTATCATGATTCCTGGAGGTGGCTCACTGATTGAGTTTCCTGTAACAATAGTTTCAGTGGTCTAAACAAAGGACCTGAATTCCAAAATAAGATATAAAACTGGATAAGTGAACCGAATCGATTAAACCGGTTAAACAGTTGAGTTTCCTGTAACAATGTTGGGAACATCCTTGTCCTCAATGATGATAATCTTGATCTCTGGTGAAGAAATCGTGGTAGAACTCTCGTCCAAGTTCTGCTACATCCAACAGTAACCAATCTTGATAGCAGTTTCTTCAAGAAAAACAGTGATTTACCAAGAGAAATACAAGACCATGTCACATATTTGCCAGTAACAGTGAAGTAGATTAGCTTACTGAAATTTGAATGGTTCTCTTTTGGAGGTCGTGATAATGAACCATAGTTGAAACAAAGTGATGTGTTGTGGAGATCAACAACTCTTAGGTTCATGATATCTGCATCAAAGGACAGTATCACCTGAATGCGATCCGCAAGTACAAACAACTTATGTGTATCTCAATTAAAACCCATTCCCAATGAAACGTAAGCTATTTTTATGTCTCTATCCTCATCAACACGAAAATCAGCACCCAAACAAACCAATAGCTTCAAAAACAGTCATGAAATCTGAGAATTTTCTCCAAGTGACATGTGAGCTACAAGAGATTCTTCCTGGTTATCAAAATCAGATGCGCCCTTAGGAGACTCTTTGATGATCATAGAAATGTGTTGAAATCTTTTCCATTGAGTATGGAAACTCATGTGCTGCAGCAACAACCTTTCAACCCAAACAAGAGCAGAGTTGTTAAAGTTCTTATTTCTCCGCCGGTGCCATATCGAAGAGGAGCTTTTCCCATGCTTACACTAGCACTTGTTCACTATGAATGTGAAAAACAATAATTTTAAAATTATTTATTTGTAAATATAATGTAGAACATAAAATATATCAATCAAATCAAAAATATGGTTATTTTGGTAATTTGGTACTAAAGGCATCTGGATGAAGATGTAAATTTATTAAAAACGAACACATATGCATCGAGATGCATATGGAAAACAGAAATGAACATCATCTGGATGGACCATTCAGGTGGACCATCCAGATAGACCATCCAGATGCATCTTCCAACTGAGCAAACGAACATGACCTATATGTTCTCTCCTGCTTGTCCCTTTGTACATGAACATCCAAGTTGCTAAGTTCAGCTTCTGTTTATGTTGTACTTGAACTTGTGAAAGATTTTCGTCGATGTGAATCAAAAGACTATCCCGTTTGGTAAGCAAAAGATGATCCAAATATGTAGTAGCTCTATGTAGGAACCGCTGCTTCAGAATAATTACACCATTGTGATGTATATGACTGTCTTGAAAAGCTAAATCTAACTCTTCTTCAAACTTCCTTTTACGAACACCTAAGTAGACCAATAATCCAACTATGCCGTTTTCTTTGATAAATTGAAAACTCAACATCCCAACTTCTGAAACTGCAAGTAAGTTCTCAGCCTTGTTCTTCCAAAGATGCCACACATGAAAACTCATCTTTGACCTGCAGCAAATCCATATTCAGAACCAACATTGACAGCATAACAAGTGGAGCTAAATTCTCTATACCATCTCTTGAATATTCAAGAAACTAATCCTCCATAGTAAAGCTAATATGACCTTGTCATCTTCTAAAAAACAAATATTTTCTTTCTTAGCACCATCTTCAACGTACCTTAACCTATTATTCTCTTCATCATAAATCAGCCTTGGCTACATCCTTTGGCATGAATCTAGTAGATTCTTATCATATGCAAACCATAAAAACGATTCTAATTGTTTCCAACATAACATTATCTATGTATCCACCTTTCCTTGAAACATGATAACATTTGCTTTTCTAAACCAGAATAACCAAGTAGCAACATGTGAGTCTTATACTCACAGGAGCATAATTCTAGCGACGTTTTATCTCAACAAAAGAACATGCTTCTAACGTATCAAACTTTCTGGACTTGACTCTTTGCCCCCACAAACTAGACAGTTGGCAACAATTCTCTAGCCCTTTCCAGTTATCATGTTCATTCGATACTCCACCAGGTTCCCACACTCGATTATTGCAAGATAGTTTCATTACCTCTTTTTGTTCATTTACATCCTCTTGCTCGCCTTCTAGAGAAAGAGTCTTGTTATTCCTCTTTTTGTTAAAAGTTTTGAACCCCTTTGGATCCCAATTCATCACTTGCATCTGAGGGTACAAAAACATTTTCAGCTTGACGCGATTCTTGGTGTGATTTCAAATCTTTTTCTAGCCAGCTACAAGGATCAAGTTTAGTTGGTAAACCACCTGGCTCCCGTACACGATCAGCCTTCTGTAAGAACAAGAGCTCATCATCATTAGATGATCTGATCAACAGTGGTGAAGTCTCCTGATATTCCTTTGATAAATAGAAAGAATCGTGAGACTTGCACTCGGTAGGAACCCGTTGAAAATGCTTGCCCTCCAGGTTCTCGATGTTTTGCTCGAGAAGGAGACTCATCTCTTCTTATGGTATAGGGTCGGCCTTATATTCTTTTTGATCCAGAGCAACATAAACTAATTCTTCATTATCATAAATTTCTTCATCATCACATTCCATCATGAAAATCTTTGATTTCATGTGCTTCAAATGATAATGACCATGGGTATCTTGTTCTTCACAAAATATACACAACCCATTTGACATCCTCTCATGAATCTCCTCACATGAATACTTACGAGGGGACTCGTTTGTGCTCACTTTAGATGTTCGGTTTGGCAACAACAAAGCATTAATCATCTCTAGAGCAGCTTTAATCATAGATATCTCATCCGATTGGTTGAAAACTAGAGGGTCAGGGTCTTGGTATATCGATGATGGTGCCTTCGGAGTGAGCAGTAAGGATGGGTTATGATCTTGAGATAGAATCAGTGAGATCAGGGCTTTAGAGATGAATCTCGTCCCCGTCACTTCCATATTTGCAATTCTTCCTTCGATTTCATCTAGCAAAGCTGCAGCATGTTGTTTTGAGGGCAAGATCCGCATTCTTCTAAGTCGCTGCTTCGTTTCGATCATCGTGTCTGCCATGGTTTCAGTTCCGAAGACCTTCATTGCTCTGATACCAATGAAACGGGAAAATAAGGTGAGATAGATCCTAATCTAGGGATTCACCGAGAACCCTAAGAAAAGGTGAATCAATGTCTAGGGATCGACCACGAAGGTAGAAGGATCAATCCGAGGAACAAAGATTCAATGGTGGAAGATGTTGGTGATGATGATACAGAGAAAGAGATGAAGAAGATTTTGTTAATTTTGATTGATTCTTTGCAAATGGCTAAAAGCCTTACATATAGTCACGATAGTTTCAGTGGTCTAAACAAAGGACCTGAATTGCAAAATAAGATATAAAACTGAATAAGTGAACTGAATCGATTAAACCGGTTAAACAGTTGAGTATCCTGTAACAAGTTGCGTTATTCTTTTTATGCAAAACATAAGAATCATATTCGGCCTAATTTTTTAGCAGAAAAATTAGCCCCAACAAATTATCATATCTATTGAATTAAGAAATCCTAAAGTTGAATGTTTGACAACTTAGGGTTTCCATTGGAGAAAGTCGGATATGATAGGAAAAAGAAGAGGAATTGAATTGACTAGTTAGGGTTTCGGAGAGTGATAAGAAACACCGACAGACGGTACGTACCTCAACAACAACCACCGATAAGAAGAACGAAGACCTAAACGCTTGGAAATCGACGACGATACAAGGGAAAAGATAAAGATCATCCTCGTGTCCCCTCCTTTTTAGTTCTATACAATGGGAATGAAAAAGATCCTCGTGTTCTCCGTTTTACAATGGGCATTTTACTAATTGGGCTTTTAATTTGTAAATTTATGTTTCCTTTTATTATCGAACTTGGACAAAGGTAAAATAGTGCACTAAACCCGTGCGTTCCACAGATTTTTGTTATTAATATTTTTTTTTCATAATTTAAATTTATAGATACCTTTTTAAAAATAAGATTTTTTTTGGCGTTTTGTTTTAATCTTCTGTTGTTTAAGTTTTATTATGTGAACCTCGCCATCCTATGTGGTCTCGATCAAGGGGATTATAACTGTTATTCTTTGAATAAAGTAACCAAACTTTTACTAAACTAAATAAATAATTTATGGTTAATTCAAAATGTGACCCGTAGCAAACCAAACGAGATGTAGGTTGTTAAACCGAACTCCGTTAACAAATCTAACCTAAGAAAAAATATCACCCGCTAGTTCACCTAAGAACTCTGTTAACAACATGATCAGTCCATTTAAAACTCACGAGTCACAACATCTATATTTAGAATTTTTCATTTATTTATGTAATTAAAAGTGAAATAGGAGGAAATTTCAGGAAGACAAAACTGTAAGTTGATTAAGACAGAGATTGGTTTACGTTTAGAAGGGTTGTGGGGACAAAGAAATCTTCTTCCTTTGGAGACAACCTGTGAGTGTGTGAGATCAAATCACTTTAGAGCAAGAACCCATTTCTCACGGCAAGAAATTATACCGAGATGCCTCCTCTCGTCCGGATCTAAACGGCGTGTTTTGGTACAGTGCATTTAATGCCTCGACCCATAGAAAACTCCACCAACTGTATAACTTGCATTTTCCTCCAAAACTAATGCGTGTTTTAACACTATTGTCTTTACGACTCTATTTATTTTGTTTTGGACAACATCTTTTAGTTTTTTTAGACATTGTTTTCGTTTTGTCTTTCCAACTCTAACTATGTTGGCAGAAAAAAAGAGGTGAATTTGTGAGGTTTTTTCTTTTTATTTTTCTTCTTCTTTCCATTTTAATTATGATTAGTATGCAATCTTAAAAAGCGAAAGAGTTTTTTAATTTTTTTTTAATCAGAGGTATGTATAACCGATGTACTTCTTATTAGATCGATGTTACGTTTAAACAGTCGATGAAATTGTGAAGGTGTTCATAAGGTCTCTTCGATGTTTCGACTAACCTTTGTTTTGTTTTTATCTTTGTACCAAATTTTATTCTTCCAATTTTTTTTTAGAATGAACTAACAAAAACTCGATAGTGAATAGTAATATTTGCTTTGTTTGTTAATTAGTTTTGAAAGGGAATGAGAT
Source organism: Kernera saxatilis (assembly GCA_900406395.1). Taxonomy (NCBI): domain Eukaryota; kingdom Viridiplantae; phylum Streptophyta; class Magnoliopsida; order Brassicales; family Brassicaceae; genus Kernera; species Kernera saxatilis. The sequence goes on along the minus strand of OVAY01002288.1, from coordinate 803 downwards.
TTGGAAGGAATTTAACTGGTTTTTTGATTTACCTATATTCATTTTGTGGAGAATTTATTTTTCCAGTTTTTCAAGTCAAAATAAATGATCACTAGATAAGAAGTTGAAACTTTAAATTTTATCTAAGTTAATGATTTGATTTTGCAGTGGCTACAATTGCCGTTTAAATGATTAACTTGATTTGTGTTCTTTGAAACACTTTCTCAATAACAGAGCAGAGCACCGAATTTGAAATAAAATTGTATCTCAAATCAATAACATTGCATAAGTTATATTATTATATCTACCATCATTGATTATAGGTATAATTTTAATTGTGATTCTCAACACCAATCAATTTTTATTGTTGTATTACAAATTCATTTCCATGATTTTTTATACAAGGAAAAATGATTTCTTTCACCGATTGTTTTGGTACGTGTTGCAAACAAATCTTAAAATAAAAATATTTTGTTTAAAATGACTCGCGCGGGTTTTTTTTTTTTTTGGTCGAACACAAACTTTTATAGATAGGTTACTCTCCATTGAAGGAGGAAATGAGTATAAAATACGATAACAAGTCCGCTACTACAATAGTCAAGCGGTAAACATAATAGAAAAAGATAGGAGCAATCATTATACATAAGCAACAAACATTGTCGAGACCTCCTCGTGACTCGATAACATTAGGCCTAGGCAGTGGAATGACGCCTTGGGGAGAAAAGAACACAAACAGTGAACTAATGCCCGAGAGTGAAACTGCAACTAGTGCAGGATTAGCAATCCTAAAACCGGCTACATAAGCAGAAGCGACATGACGCTGA
>OVAY01002287.1:0-19262 GCA_900406395.1 Kernera saxatilis | reverse complement strand
AATGTTCTCTCTTGTTACTCATCCTATCCATAATAGCAAGCTAATACTTCTGATACTTGAGTCTCTTCAATAACATGTAACATTTTACACTTTCTTGAATTTCGCAGGTTAAAGACTTTGAAACAATGGCGGGATTTCCAGGTCTGAGTTTTCTCGGCCCAAAAAGCAAGAACATGGTTGTAGCGGGAGGCTTGACAGCTTTTGTTTTTGGGGTATATTTCTACACAATGAGGGCTGTTGGTGGCACAGACGAGCTTCAAATGGCTATAGACAAGTTTGAAGACCAAAAACGGGTTGAGACCGACCCCAAGGTTCCATCGAAGGTCTGATCCTCACCGGCTTGATATGTCCAGCGAAACCTGTTGTTTATCTTTGTCTTCCAAGTTTTCTACTTCATGAGTTTGGCTCGTTTCCGACATCGATTGGCATCTGTGTTTGAATCTCAGTCCAATCCTTAATACAGTGGTTAAACAAGAGAATGTCTGATCAGGACGTGGTTTTGATGTTCTTGACATCGTCTTAAAGGTTTAAAATTTACGATAATGTTATACCTAAATGTTTGTTATAAGGTCTGGCTATCCATAAAAACTCGATGGTCTCTTGTTACTCCGTCAAAAATCAATCAAAAAGAGTTCAAGTACGTTACCCATTTTGTCAGGTTCAAAAGATAGGTGATGGGTTATTCGAACAGAAAAAAAGTATGGGGCTCATTCTAACATTACTTTAAAAATGTAAGGGTCTTATCAATATTTTACAAATATACCGAGCGAAATAGGGACCGACTCTATTTTCTGACTCTCTCTCCCTCTTTCTCGCGAGCTTACTCTCTGGGTTTAGGGTTCCGTCAACGACACCGAGCGTTTTTGTGCCTCTCTCGCCTTATTTGACTCGGGTACGTTATATCTATATCTCCCAACGAGCGATGTAGCATTTCTCTTTTAAGCAATTTAGCTCTATGACGTCTTTCTGCTAAATCATGGTATCTACTAAGCTTTCTTCAAATCTTCACTGTCTTCTATGTAATTGGAGCTGAATTAGGCATGTCTGTTTCGGGTTTTACGCCTAGGTGTGTTAGCTACTAGATTTGCTGTTAGTGGTCCGAAACCACGACGTTTAGAGAGATCTCGATTTCCGATTCCTCCAGTCTTAGCTTGTTGTTAGCGTTACATTATTTTTCATGCTTAGTCTAGAGAGGAGGTTAGTACTCAAAATCAAAGAGCAAATATTGCAACCTGTTTGTTGCTTTCGTTGGCTTGGGATCTGCAGGTTTATTGATACTTCTTGGGTGTTTACTTTTGGCTTGAAATTTTTATATCGGGATATCTGTAAAGCTTCACAACTGTGCGAATATTGATAATTGTTTGATCAATGTGCTAATTTCTTTCCTCTTGGAATCCAGGTTCCAATCCGATTCACAGCGAAACAGAGGCCAAGATGGAAATCATGCCAAGAGAGAATGAGAATGCTTTGTCAGGTCCTAGGCCGATGGAATGGTCTACTGTCCCGCACAGTGCTCCCCAAGGACCTGGTCCCAATGGCAAGCAACGGACATCGAGCTTGGAAGCACCTATTATGTTGCTAACTGGACATCCGAGTGCTGTCTATACCATGAAGTTCAATCCAGCTGGAACTCTAATTGCATCTGGATCCCATGATAGAGAAATCTTCCTATGGAGAGTTCACGGGGACTGCAAAAACTTCATGGTTTTGAAAGGTCACAAGAACGCCATCCTTGATCTTCATTGGACCAGTGATGGCTCCCAGATTGTATCAGCCAGTCCGGATAAAACTCTAAGAGCATGGGATGTTGAAACTGGAAAACAAATCAAGAAGATGGCTGAACATTCGTCGTTTGTGAATTCTTGCTGTCCTACACGTAGAGGACCACCGCTTATCATCAGTGGATCCGATGATGGAACTGCCAAGCTTTGGGACATGCGTCAAAGAGGAGCCATACAAACATTTCCCGATAAATACCAAATCACAGCAGTAAGTTTCTCTGATGCAGCTGATAAGATTTTCACTGGTGGTGTAGACAATGATGTGAAAGTCTGGGACTTGCGAAAAGGCGAAGCCACCATGACACTTGAGGGCCATCAAGATACAATCACAGGAATGAGCCTAAGTCCAGACGGTTCCTACCTTCTCACCAATGGAATGGACAGCAAGCTCTGCGTTTGGGACATGCGTCCGTACGCCCCACAAAACCGATGTGTAAAGATCTTTGAAGGGCATCAACACAACTTTGAGAAGAACCTACTGAAATGTTCATGGTCGCCTGATGGTACTAAAGTCACTGCCGGTAGCGCAGACCGTATGGTTCATATATGGGACACAACCACTCGGCGCATTCTGTATAAGCTTCCAGGCCATAAGGGGTCTGTCAATGAGTGCGTTTTTCACCCAACTGAGCCTATCATCGGATCTTGCAGCAGTGACAAAGATATTTATCTGGGAGAGATCTAAAATTTTAAAGCTGTGAGACCTTGCAACTTAATTGGAATTGAAATCTTTAGATTCACCAGTGTGCTTAAGACATTTTGTTTATTGAGAGAAAAAACCAAAACATTTTGTTCTTTGCTATAACTAATCAAGAAGAAGAATTTTTATATCATGCAATATCTTTATGCTCTTCATCTTCTTCTTGTACTCTAACTTTACTTCCACAGCAACTTCTTCTATGTTCTTCAACCACAGGTTTCTTCCCCAAGCTGTCTCTTTTCTCCGCAAGCTCCAATCTTTTCTCCATAAACTCAGAATTCTCCTTCCATATCTCTCCATTAGTGTACACCTCTTTCTTCCAAATCGGAACTGATGCCTTCAGCTCGTCAATCAAGAACTTGCAAGCATCTAAACCATCTGCACGGTGAACAGATGAGACCGCGATGAACACACTGGTTTCTCCGACAGGAACTGGTCCCAGACGGTGAGCAACTGCAATCTTATGGATGTCCCAATTTGATCTAGCGGTTGTACAGATCGAGCTGAGGCATCGTGTGGCCATTGGCACATATGCTTCATACCTTAGCTCCAAGACTGTTTTGCCCTCGAACATGTCTCTTGTAGTGCCTGAGAATGTCGCTATAGCACCGGCTTGAGGGGCACTCACGTAATCAATGTACTTAACTATATTGACTTTGTGACCTTCCTCCAAGATTTCTATAAGGTTCTTCTCCTCCGAAGACATCTTTGGTTCTTCTTCTCCGGATACAGTCCAATATAACAGGAACCTTAGGAAGACTAAAAACTCAAAACAATCGATGTTCTGGGACGACTAAACCGAGCTAAGAGATGATTAAACAGCGTGTTCTAACCTGCAAGTAGAGCAAACCAACAACATGATTATTTATCATACAAAACTAATCTAACAATTAGTCAAAATCCACCCTAAATTTGCTGGTATAAACAGACAATTGGCTTAGTAAAAGGTAACAGAGCAACGGAGCGATCTTCTTTGCCCAATCTGATGGCAAAACCACAGTTTTATTCATTTTAGTATCCAGAAATGGAAAGTCAAACAACAAAGTAACAATAAAGACCAATGAACAAATTCCGAACATGTCTTAAATCGGCAGAATCACCAAATTGGTCAATTTTTATCGAATCAGAGAAAAGAACTAACGCACAAAACTCCTCTAAAACTGACCAAATTCAGATCTTTGCCAAAACCCCAAATTCCAATCTAGGCTAGGGTTTTTGTTTTTTGGCTTGAAGGTTGAATCGAATGGAACAGAATCACGGAAACACGAAGATAGCGACAAACAAGAATCGTCTCTTTCAGTATCTTTATGCACTGAAGATTGATACTTTTCTCTCTTTCGAAAAGTTTGTAGTAACTTTAACAGCTACCCAGAAATTAAACAAGGCAAATAACCAAAAAAGAAAGATCTCCAGAAAGATTATATTTGACCTTTGGGAGTTGGGTAGGGATATATGATGAAGAAGAACATGTGTTCCGTATTCACCTCTCCATCAGACTGGTAGGTTGGTGAGAATGAGATAAGACAAATCAGAAATGTTTTTTTGTTCACACATTTCAAAGTCTCTTCTTTTCTCCAGATATTCTGTTTTTTTACCATTCAAGTAAAAGATGCCAAATTTATTGAAATTTCAAAGCGACGTCGTTTTTCAGAGCTACAGTACGATCTAATCAGTGTCTCTTCAAGTTTTTAACTTTCAGAGCAAAAGAGAAAGACGCATCTCTACCTCTCCGTGTGTACAATTTTGGTAAAGTGAGGAAGATTCAGAGCGAAAGAGCAAGTCATGGCGGCGACATCTTCCTCGGCTTTCCTCCTAAATCCGTTGACTTCTCGCCACCGACCTTTCAAATACTCGCCAGAGTTCTCTTCTGTCTCCTTATACTCTAGAAAGGCGGCTACTTCCGATTTCTCTCCGGCTGCTCTCACTCTCAAGAGACAGAGCCGCAGGTGTAGCGATGTTGTGTGCAAGGCTGTGTCTGTCAAGCCCGAAGCTGGAATTGAAGGGCTCAATATCGCCGAGAATGCTGCTCAGGTTAGATGGGTTTTTCTTCAGAGTAGTGTTCCGATTGCATCTGGATCGAGAGAGAGAGAGGAAAGCTAAATTGGTGATCAATTTTCTCATTTTGGGGGAAGACAGTTACCTAGCTGAGCATGAAGCTTGTGAATTTGACTTCTTTGGCTAATAAACACACTTTACTTGTATCCCCCTTCTTTGTTTAATCTTTTTTTCGCCCTTCAATGTTATGAATTGATGCAGCTTATTGGGAAAACTCCGATGGTGTACTTAAACAATATAGTCAAGGGTTGTGTTGCAAGTGTTGCTGCCAAGCTTGAGATCATGGAACCATGTTGCAGTGTCAAGGATAGGTTTGTGTAACCGATTTGGTTTACTGGTTGCTATCTTCACATATTTATTCTGAGTTTCTGTTGCTACGGTGATTTCAGGATTGGGTATAGTATGATTACTGATGCTGAGCAAAAAGGACTTATAACACCTGGAAAGGTATTGATTATGGATTTGACCCTTCTTGTTGTTAAGATTTAAGAATGGTTTGGGAGAGCTTACCCGCAATACACATTGTATTGTAAAAAGTTCATTGTTCTTGGTGATTTTATTTTCTTTTAGTGTAAAGCCCTCTGATTTTATCTTCTTCGCTGCACTTTTATAGAGTGTTCTTGTGGAATCTACTAGTGGAAACACTGGGATTGGCCTTGCATTTATTGCTGCTTCAAAGGGCTATAAACTTATATTGACGATGCCTGCGTCCATGAGTTTGGAAAGGCGTGTTCTTTTGAGGGCATTTGGAGCTGAGCTTGTATTAACTGAACCTGCAAAAGGCATGACTGGAGCAATTCAGAAGGCTGAAGAAATCTTGAAAAAAACTCCCAACTCCTACATGCTCCAACAGTTTGACAACCCTGCCAATCCCAAGGTCTGTGATTGCTTCTTTTCCATTATACTCTCTAACTGTGACATGAATCATGAGCTACTGTTACCTCTAGCCTTGTACACAATAAGATGAGATATGTGAAAGGGTTCCTTAGAGAAAATATTCTGCACATCCTTATACTGAGTATCAACCGTAGGATTATTGTAGATTTTCTATGGCATCTAGTTTCGAATCGCCTATGGTATGTGAGATTCTCTGGTTCTACTTGTATAAGCTGCAAATATCTGTTAGTGTTTTGACATAAATTAAATGCAGATTCATTACGAGACAACTGGTCCTGAGATCTGGGAAGATACAAGAGGCAAGGTGGATATATTAGTTGCAGGAATTGGAACCGGTGGAACCATCACCGGTGTTGGTCGATTCATTAAAGAACGAAAACGCGAATTGAAGGTATGTAGCAAAGGGGCTTGTAGCATCTCAGCTGGAATACATCTGTAGATGTTATAACCTCTGTAATTAGTGATAGGCTGTTCAATAAAGTAGTAAAAGTTATATATAATTAACTGATGTTTACGTGTACCAGGTTATTGGTGTCGAACCCACGGAAAGCGCCATACTTTCTGGTGGAAAACCCGGTAAGGCAGTGATTTTGTTACCTTGCATCTCTGACTTGTTAAGTTGTTATTCTATAACCCTGCAATTTATTTGTCTTGTATATTGTAATGCAGGACCTCACAAGATCCAAGGAATTGGAGCTGGATTTGTACCTAAGAATTTGGATCAGGCTATTGTAGACGAATATATAGCTGTATGATCTGTCTGCTTGGTTCTCTAAAATTATACATGAAGTGTTTCCAGGATCTTGAGATTGAAACTTAACCTGTTTCTTTGCTTCTTATCAGATTTCCAGTGAGGAAGCTATTGAAACCGCGAAGCAACTAGCTCTCCAGGAAGGCTTGTTGGTTAGTCTTTTTTTTGTTTTTCTCTTTTGACTTATTTCTGAGTGGGAACAGTCTTTAAAGGAGATGTACAACGAATGTGAATGCATATGAGAAATCTGACAATTAGTGAACGATTATAACTCTTTTTCAGGTTGGTATATCTTCTGGAGCTGCTGCTGCTGCTGCAATCCAGGTCGCAAAGAGACCTGAAAATGCCGGGAAACTCATTGCTGTAAGTCTTCAATGTCTTAGCCATGTTCTTCATTATATTTTATTGATGGAGGTAGGTGATAGGAATTGATTTCTTAGTCTTTTAATCAGAAAGATTCGCTGTTTTGTTGATCACATCTCCCTCACCAAACCATTGTCTGTATCTCTGACCAACCACCGGATAATTAAAAAAAGAGTTCTTTAGTTATTTATTTAAGACACAGCACAATGTGCAAATCATGACTCATGAACCTTAGCCTTTTTCGTAGTCTTGCTGCTTATTTTTAAGCTTTGTTTTCTCTAGTAGTTGGTTTGGTTTACACGTCTGATGACTTTGAATTCCTACACTTACGTTAGCTGCATCTCTTTGCCTCACCAAGCTCTAGTCCTTCATCTATATCTGACCAAACTCTTTTAGCTAATATTGAGTTAAAGATTCATATGTTTGATAGAATTTTGATCAGTGAGTTTATGAATCGTGTTTCCAGGTTGTGTTCCCGAGCTTTGGGGAACGTTACCTCTCGACCCTGCTTTTCCAGTCGATCCGAGAAGAGTGCGAGAATATGCAGCCTGATCTTTAATTCTCTTGACCAACAAGGAACCTCTTCTTTGATTTCTTTCTGCTTGTTACTCCTAATAGACGTCTCTGCAGTCTCTACGTCTTCTGTATATTTGCAATGTGCAACGCAATTGGTGTTTATTAATAAAAGGCATAAAAGGTTCGAGGAATTCAAAGGTCTATTGATGATTCCAGCTACTCGATTTCTGCAAAAATGTTATGTTAACCTGTAATCCATCTCCCAAACTCGAAATACATGCATTATTCGAAACAAACTATCTAAAATAGCATTAATTACTATATGGTGAAACATTGCAGATTTCTTGTTTTACAATGCGATTCCAAATTTGAATTTTTCATTCATTTATTGTTTTCCGTTTAGTTTTTGTAGAAAATAAATTTCAGATTTTTTATCAAATAATTTTTNTTTAGTTTTTGTAGAAAATAAATTTCAGATTTTTTATCAAATAATTTTTTAACTCATTTGATATTATATATTCTGCATTATTATATAAATTTCTAAACTTTACAATTACAGTTAATATATTTTAATTAATATAAATGATGAATATATGTAAAAAAACTCAATAAATATTGTTTTAAATATAAAATATTTCTTATTTTATTTTTGATTTGGTAAACTATTTTTTTTTCCACATCAAAATCAGATATATCACAAACAATAATAAATATATTTTCTGCTATGTTGAATATAATTTTATTAAAAAAATTTACATTTTAAATAATAAAAAATTTCAAATCTAAATAAAAACCATATTTTTTAGTATTGTCTTAAGCCTCGGAAAGTCGGCAACTGCATGGATGTATCCATTTGCTGTGTGTTTACCATTGCTCAGTTTGCAGGTAATCACCATCTTATTCATAAACTCTCGGCAACTTAACATGAGGACTTCATGGATACCAAGATACTTACCCCCATCCTTAGGTCCACTGTAAACTCTCATACCTATATACCTCACTTATCTTGAACTTTCTTTCACCAGGAACAACTAACCTTGGCAAATTGCAATTAAAAATTTCCTCTCTCTCTCATCAGCTATTGGTATTCCATCTGACTGTTTTGCAAACCTCAATGTATCATAGAAAGAATATGGGTAACAATTGTGAACATTATCAGCTCCTAAATCTGAATCTTGAGCGATGTCCTTTCTCTTTATCAACGTTTTGGCAAACATAGAGTTGACTCAGAGGCTCATAGTGCTCCAGTTGTCCATACAATACCGCTGATGAACTAATCATATCACACATGACAAAATCCCAACACAGTGGGTGCTCATCTTGATTCCTAATGTACCCAGCAGCCTCTTGTAGTCTTTCTGTTGTTTTCTCATCTGATAAAAACTTGGAATCGAGCTCTTTTGTCACCCAATAAATGTGCACTCTGCCATTAGAATCAAAAAGGTACAGATTGTCATCTATTCGAGCTGTTTATTCACAAACTTCATTCTTTTTTTACCGATACAGTCTTTAGCCAACCGACGGGTGATGAAAACTGATATTTTACTCTCCAAACTATCTTTCACATGTTTAGGCAGCTTGTCTAATAGGTGAGATCTTCTAGGTAATATCATCAGTCGTTCTTTGTCACCAATTAATACAAACATAGTCTCATCATCCAAGAATTTTGAATCGTTTTGTTGTCATTCTAATTTTTCTTCTTAGATTTTAACACTCCCTAAAATATTCAAATCTTGTGCAGACTTAGTACGATATTGAACATATGATAAAAGATAATACATCTTCGGGAGACATATTTCAAACTCAGTGATTGGTACTTTGTGAGTTACAATCTCATCTTCAAGTGAGTTAACAACATTTTCAAATTCAACAACTTTATAACATTTTCAAACTAATGCCATATCATTAGTTACAAATGGTAAAATACACAAATCCAGCGTCTCATGCTATCATCTCGATTTAAATAGTTTACTCATTATTTTAAACTTGCGAGTAATTTTAAAATTTATCATGAACCATTTTCAATCGATATTATTTTGTTTTATTTCCAGATGAGCAATATGCTATTTGGGACTATTAAAAAAATTGCCCACTTTGTTGATGGCTGCTGAATTTGTTGGTGATTGTTACTTTGACGGAACAGTCAAATTGACTATCTTTACCCTTGTGACAAAACATGTGACAATCTCATCTTCAAACTCAACAGCGTCGTGATTCTTTCAAACTATATCATACCATTAGTAGCAAGTGCTGAAATACACAAATTTGACATCTTGTCTTTACATAATTTGTTATTCTCTCATTGTTTTCGATTCAAATAAGTTATTTTTCAGAGTGTTTAATCTTGACTTTTCGTTTGTGCTTGAGCATATATTGGGTTTGAATAAAAAGTACACAATTTTTATGAAGTTGGCGAAACATCTCTATTCCATACAATTTATTTAATTTGGAGTATCAGTAGATGAATATATAGCTGTAATATCTGGAAATTATAGTCAAAAAGGAAAGCACAAATAAAAGACAAGCAAAATAAAGTGAGCAAGAGAATAGGAAATTATTTAGTTTTACATTTTCGGATTAAATTTTTAAATTTAGAAAACTTGCTGTTTTCAAGTTTATTTATATTTTGAATTAGGAAGTTTTGCTTAGAGATATTATGTAATGGAGTATGTGACTGGGTTTAGTGTAATAGATTGTACAGAGATCACGTCTTTGACATTTCACACTAATCAGAGGAAACACGGACCCATTTGTGATGGATATTCAGTACATATGAAGAAATATAAGAGGGAAATTGATGTGGAGATTCAAGAGTTTGGTGGTTTCTTTGGGTCTTTCAGCGACGTTGGGTATCTGACTTCCATTGGTATCTATGTCTGTCCCATTACAAGGATCAATGACTCAGCCAAGTTCGAAGCCACGCACCATCACCAGCTCCCTCTCTACCCATCATTGGATCCTTTAGCCACCATCTCCCATAATCAAAACCCAAAGATCGTCGATGGCTTTCCTGTCAAGTTCATCAGTCACAAGCCCAAACTCAAAGACAGGATACTCTCCAAGTTGAATTTCAAAAATGCTATTAAGTTCCTTATTAATCTCTTTGATTAGTTTTGTTTCGTTTGCATTCGGCCAAGAGGTATTCTACTCTTGAACGATATCTAGCTCTTGTCGTTTAATTTAAGAATAATAAGTCTTGAGTTTTATTTGTTGTGCTTTGAATTAAAAGCTGATTCAACGCAGGAATCCTACATTTTTTTTTTTGTCATCCCTTAGCCAAAACTCTTAATCTAATATGTAAGCATCATTTTTTTTAATTAATGATTGTTCACTACGGCATCTGTTTAACGACCTTGGCGCGTTTTTTAAAGGCTTCTTAGGCTTGCGCAGGAAATTGTAAAATGGTTTGTTTATTTTCTTCCAAAATCAAAGTCAATGAGTCATCTTTAGCACATTACTCGAGGTTTCGTAAATATAGTTTGGGACTGTTGTTATGCTTGACTCTCATGAAGACCATAAATAAACAAGTCAAAGAAGACTCCTCGGCTTCTTGCACAATCTTCCCCAAAGCCCGCCTATATATATACTCTGTACGCAAAATCTCAATACTTGTAGTGCACGTTTCATCTTCCACAGAGTGGAAATAAAAATGGGGCCATTAGGAGATTATAACGTTGGAGAAAAGTGGGAAGAAACTGGCCGTGACACAATAAGTCACATAATCGTCACTTTTGACACCTTTACAGTAACATCCATTCAGTTTGGATATGTCGAAAATGGAGATCTGGTCTTCAAAAAAGTACGGCTCACAAAACACCCAGGACAATAGTACTCGAATTGTAAGTCTCACTTTTTCTTCAACACTTATATATCTAAAAAAATATATATATTTCTTAACAATGAATGCTATTTGTGTGATTTACACTAATCTGCAGGTGAGGCTGAACCATGAATCTGAGTTTGTCATTGGGATTAGCGGAAAGAAGTGCGGCTCTTCTATTTACTCTCTTACATTTCATACAAACGAGAGAAAGCACGAGGCTTTTCACAGGAACTTTAACTCACGGATATGGATACCAAATGTGAAGACTCAGTTTCTTTGTGGAATACATGACCGTCGTGAATTTGGCGGTTTCTTTGGATCTTGCGCCTGTAACGGACTTTATTCGATAGGTCTCTATGTAAGGCCTGTCATCTCGGGTGTACACAATATAAAACAGGCCGAAAACGTTTGATTAGTGCTGTTTTATCATTTAATCTTTAGTACTCTTGTTTCGTTTAACCATCTGAATAAGAAGAACTTTTGTCTTTATTTGAATGATTCAAGTATATCTCTTTAAATTTCTGGATCTATGATCAGCTAGAGTTCCCCTGATTCTTTTTCTTTGTTTCCACCTTTGATCAAAAATCTTCTAGATTTTGTTTCCTGGTATTGGAGAGACATTGGAGATTACAAGTTTGAAGACCAGAAACGGCTTGTGGAAATCCCCCTTTTTTTCGTTGTCGAGGGAAATCCTCTGTTTATCTCATAAATGTCGCCTTCATGACTCAAACTTGGCTCGTTTTCTTCAGACAGGCCTCCGGTCACTTGTGAAAGAAAACACAAAGTGGTTCACTTGACATGTTCAAGATACTTGAATGTAGTGAATATGGAGGTTTCTGTAGAATTACTGCCATATTAAATTGATCTCAATTGGTTTCTAAGTAAGGCTTGTCCTCCCTGAAGTTAAGATGATTAAATTGGAAAAGGTATAAACAGGCAAGCCGTGACTAGTTGCATTGTGGAGTTTTAGTATTCTAGATGATCCACTACTCTTTAAATTTCTTTATCTATATACTCTTTGCAGATTAGTGTAATCTTCCACAGAGTCAGTCTCAACCATTAATATATGTCTCTGTTAGTTATGCTGTATGGAATTTGAAAAGATCAACAAGAGATGAAATAATAGAATCAGAAAGTGTTTCTCTAAGATTATTGCAGAGCTCAGTCTGTGAATGACAATGCTTTCTTCATTCTTGCGACGAGATTAGGCAGTGTCTTCATTGCATCATCAACAGTTTGGTTCACGCACTGCTCCAAATCATTTACGGCTTCATTTCTCGTCTTCTGAAGCTTAGCAGCCTCGAACTTATCTTGACAAACCACCAGAGATCTATTCAACCTCTCCTACATCAATCAGTAAAAACCAAAACACAAACTTGAATCGTTAACTGATGTCTGGTAATCAAACTAAGCCATTGTTCTGATATCGATTATCGCACTATCTTCATAAATACATTTGAAAAACGAAAGTTTCAGACTTCACTCACTAATCTTCCAGCATTCATGTACAACTGCAAGCTTGCATTGCATCAAATCTCTGACTGAACAGGAAAGAAAGAGTTGAGGAAATAGACTCACTTGGAACACAGACATCTCATTATCGAAGTGGTTCTGCGCATTGGTGATTGGAACACTGCAACCCTCTGCGCATCGGCTAATCTCAGCGTGTGTTCTTGTCCTATCAAAGCACTCGTATGCACATTTGAAATAGGCTCTCTGCACCAACCCAAAAGCACAATACTTCCACTTAGATAAACTCAGATTAAGCAAACGAAGTATATGCACAAAGAAGCTAACTTCAAAGAATTTTTAGCAACACCAGGGAGAAAACTGAGTCTAGGGCATGTGAAAATTTACTTCGTTTCGACACAGTTTCAGCAAGAAGACATGAAAAGTTGAAACGAACCTGAAGGGTGAAATTGATGTGGTCTTGTACAGGGGAGAGAAGAGACTGCGAGACGGAACTGACTTGGTTAACTTTCTTTCTAATTCTGTCTCTCACCTTCTTCTCCTCCTCCGTTTGATCCATTTTTCTCGGCGATTTGGAGTCTTTACTTGCAGAAAGAGAAAAACGATTGAATTCACTACAAGACACCTTACTTTCTACCGCGGAATCTCTGAACTTTACCTTATTGGGCTTTCAGGCCCATTAATAAACATTAGCTTCTTCTGTTCGTGGTTGAAGTATGGTGAAATTAGGGTTTTTTTTCTTCACCAGCCGTCAATTTCTTCTATTTAACGGTAAAGGCGTCGACTTTCAGATTACATGGTTTTCTAGGGTTTTTATTTAGGTATTCGTTAGATTTGATTTGCTTCTTCTTTCCAAAACGTTCCATGAGTCTGAAGATCTCGATCCTTTTCGCATTTACGAAAGAAATTTGATTTTTTTTTTTAAAAAAGCCAATTAGCAGAGCAAGGGCGTCAAATAAAAAATGGCGTGAATTGCCTTGAAGGTTGGCGATAAGAAACTGCGATTCTCCGTGCCTATCAAGCTTTTTTTATTTTGGTATTGATAATGGCCTCGAACAAGTCGCTACATTCGCTTCTTTACAAACATCACACCGTTTACCTTTCTTTCTTTTTTCCAAATAATATTCATCTCAATCTAGAAATTTTGATCTAAATAACAAATCATAGTTACTTAGTGGGAGTGACGAAATGGAGTAGTTTTAAGATGCCTAAAAGTTTTAATTGGATGGTTTGACTAATAATCTTCTTAAAATTCAACTACACCAATGTCTTTTTACAAGAAATGATTGGTAATCGTCAGCTAGTTGGGTCTCTCGCACAGAATCGTAACTTTGGTGCAAGGATTAAGAATATGTTGAAATGCATTCGTTTTGTTATGAATCAGTACCAAGTATATCAAGATTCAAAACTAAAGACCAAGTTTATACACTTCACAAAAAAAAAGAAAAGAAATTGGGTGTTGCATCAGATTAAAACGATCTGAAGAAAATCATAGAAAACTGTTGATCTCTAAAAGGGTGTACAGAGAAAGGTTGTGTCCACCGGTCATGGATCAAATTCAAAACCAACACAGATTCCAGAACTCAAGCGAACAATCGGTAATAACAGCAACAAGAAAACCGAGATCCAACAACCACGCGATTCGCCGTTATACCACTCGATTTTCCTCTGTTTCGATTCTCCACCTTCGTCGCTTGATTTTATTCTTCGCTCGATTACACACTTGTTTCTAACAACCAAAACTACCTACGAGAATCATTCCAATCCAAGGAAAATTTAGACATGATTTCGATCTTGGAAGAAGTAATTTAGAGTTTTGGCTCGATTTTGGAGATTTTTCTAGGCCAAGACAAAGTAACGGTGACTAACTGCAATAGTAACAACATTGACATTTTTCGAGTTTTAAACTACTTCTATTTTTCATTCTAAAATATAATTGGATTTCTCTCATGATCATTCATCAAAACTGTTCAAAGCCACATGAGTCCTTGTTTAGAAACAGAGAAAAAGCAGAGAGAAAACAAAACTAAGCTGAACTGAAACAAAACTCCACAGAGAAAATCTGAGTACAGACCAGACTTTTAACTGTTTAACGACCACAAGTTTACTAAGGGACCAAAGACAAAACATATAGTGACTGGGAAAAACAAAGCTACTACATCACTGCTTCTCGACTTTGTAACTAGACCCACGAGCATTATCAGAAACCATAGTAATCTACACCAATTTCAAGAGCAGACAGATCAAATGAGGAACCGATAGAAAATGGGTTTTTTTTCATTGTCCTTTTCAGAGCTGCACTTCTCTGTCATGTATCCAACTGAAAGGAATCTTTGGTCCTTTCTTGGCTCTTGCTTGAGCTCTCTCATCCAATCTCCTGATTCTTGGAGACAACCCGCATAAATAGTCTTGTGCTTTGCTTCCTTCACCTGACAGCCCCGTTAAGTCCTCAATTCTCCACCTACCAACCAAAAACTCAAGAATGTCTGCGTAGTCTTTGGCAGTGTAAACACCGAGCCTCTGAGCCACGGAAGAGAAGTTGTCAAACAGGTTGTCGTTGCGCCCATCGTACATCAAGTGAGCCGGCATTGAGATTTTTTTTCTCATCATGTCTGCAAAAGCCATGACAGTACCGTCAGGATCAATCTCAAAGAGCTTTTCAACTATCTTGGTGTAAGCGGTTTCATGCCGCTTCTCGTCTGCAGCTATTGTGCCACATATTTGGGCTAATTTGATGTCTCCATGCTCTTTGGCATGGCGGGCTGTGTTTCCATGAGAGATGAAGGTCGCTCTTTCTTGGAATGAAGTATAGATGAAGCCAAGGTAGGGATTGTTCTCCGTCCGCGGATCCTATGAAAGAGAAGTTAAAGCGATTAGGAAGTTATATTAACCGAGAAATTATGATAATTGCCTGAAACTATCTCACCATTCCGGATCCAATCAAGTACTGGATCGTCTTTTCGATTTGCCTCATGTCAACACGGCCAGACAAGTAAAGGTATTTGTTCAGAAGATCGCCATGTCGGTTTTCTTCTGCAGTCCACGCCCTTGTCCAAATTGCCCATGAAGTGGGACTAGCGCCTGTTTCATCCCTAACTCCATCCAAAGTATTCAACATAGTTTGGTAGGTCGGAAGCGCTTCTTCTGTGATCATGTCTCCCACCAAAACAACAAAGTAATCGTCGGGGAGTTCTCTTGCCCTCTCTCTTAACTCTCTTACCTGATCTTCAAACCCATCGGATGCAGGGTCGGGTAAGAAATCCTGGGGTTGCCAAGACTTCTCCACATCTTTGAGATGAATCAGAAGGTTCTGCTCGGCCCAGTCTTCCAAAGATTTGAAGATCTCGATCTTTTGGGGTGGCATGGAGTGCAAGACTTGAACGTGCACTTCCCTAGGTGGCGTAAATGGCTTCTTCAAATTCTCAACCTCTCTACATTCAACCAACAAAAGTATCATCAGCCTTTAGTATTACTCCATTTAAACTACTAGGAAAAGTCTCATATTTGATAAGCATTCATGTCTACATCTCTAACTACTATTAATCCACGCATTAAAGAGAAACAATTCGACAATCTGTGACCATTGAACATTTAGAACTCTTTAAATATAAGAAAATATGTTATATATGCATCCATGAATCGACCTTGCAGTTCAATGTTTACTTGGCAATGTGAAGCGAAAAAAAAAAAAAAAAACTTGCAGGGAGTGGAAGAAACAAACGTAGTCACTACTGATCAGATAGAGACAAGATAAAAAGCCAAATGTCTTTAAAACAGAAACAGAGTGAACAAATTACAGAAAAGTGTGAAAATTTTGGACGGAAGCTATAGAGAAGCCACGAATTACGCATGCATAGACGCAAGATGTCTTCTCAAGGAAGCCTGTAAGAAGCGTGAAATCCAACGTAATGTCTTTGAAGAAGAAAACAGACGTGAAGTGATACGTTCAAGAATCTCCTCTCAATGCAGAGACAAAATCCATCATATGAGTAAGCAACAAATGAACATGCATTTCACCATCAAATATAACCACAAAAAGCAAAAAGTAAACATCAAAAAATGAAAAAATTGCAACAGGAATAATATCAGAGGATTTGATTAAGAAGCTAATTGCAGTAACTTTCTTCAGATTCTCTTAACCAATCTAAAGATCATAGTAAATAGTGTTAATCTTAGCTGAGACCACCCGTTAGATGTTTGATTACTCTAATCGAATTGGAATCTAAATCATCTGAGGCAGAATAAATATGGTAAAGGCAAAGATTTTATACATCGAGCAACCTGAGAGCAAAGTGAATGAATCTAGAATGCTAAGATGTGTCATTTGAATCGTATAGAATAATAAGGGATCAGTAAAAGAATCAGATTCAAGAAGAAAATCTAAACGAGCATTAATGAATCGCCTGAGACAGAGAATATATAAGGATGGACCCATATATAATCACTAAACCCAGATTAAAAGCATATCCATTGAAATCGCACTCGAGATTAAGCAAATGTAAAGTAAAGAACACTGAACTAAACCGAGAAAACCTAGATCCAAAATCGGCAAACAAGTAAAACCCAGAACACAGTGAGAAAATGGAACCAAATCTCTTCTACTCGGTAGATATTAGCAAAAGAAACACGAGGATGGAGAGAGACTGACTTGGGGCCGGAGCTGAGAGCCGGAGAAGATGAAGCGAGGCAGAGGAACTTGGGAGATCTGAAAGAAGAAATTGGCGGACGAGTCGAGGAAGGGAATTTGTAGGGCTGAGATGCCAAAGGGTTAAGCTTCAAAGCCATTTTCGGAGATGGGGTTGTCTTTCTTCGGAGAAGTGTTCTCTAGCTAATGCTCTCTCTCTCTCAATCAATCTCAATCTCTGGCTCTCTGGTTTTGGCTCGGCTTTTTTTCTAAGGTTCAGTTTCGTCCACAGAAAGAGAGTGCTTGTGAAAAACAAACAGCGGAGAGGGAAGAGGCCAGTGAGAGAGAGAGAGAGAGAGACGAAAAAAATAATTATTAAAATAAAAATGTAAATGACGCTATATTTTATGGAATAAATCCAAAAATATTATTTTATCTAGGCAGCAGTTCTAAAATGCCCTCGAGATTCTTCAATATCACACCATTGTCTAGATATTTTTAGCATTATCGATGTCGGTAAAATTAGTCAAACAATGAACGATACATCATACATCAAAACATTTCACAGCTATCTTAGCAATAGCAGTGTTAGGTAAGATAAAAAAATTACCAAAAGATGGCGGTGGAGATAGAGTTAGCAAAAAATAAATAAATGTTAATGCTGATAATATCTTATTGACTTGAATTAATAAAGGTTGGAAAATATATGACTTGTTAGTGCTTTGGTATTAAAGTCAGGATTTGTGAGCGGTTTATTAATTAATAAAGATGATTAGAAGAGATGACTTATGATAATTTTGCATAAGATCTAGTAACAAAATTGATGTGCAGGGGTAAAAAGGTCAAAACAAATACAAGTGTTATATTTTAAATTTTGATTTTGTAATATTTGAATGTGTATCATCTCGGCTCGGGCGTGAGAATCCACGAAAAAGGCGAATAAGTTGAGGCATGAGAGAGAGAGAGAGAGAAAGGGGACAAGTGGCATAGAGTCTCCACGTGGATGTCCCACTTGGCAACTAAAAACTCTATTGACCGTACTTTGCTTCTGCATTTCTGTGTGTATCATTCAATGCTTTTATGCTCTTCCAATTTCTGCTCAACGTTTTTCATTGAGACCGTGACAAAAATTTTAATTTTTTTTTTTTTAATACGGCTTAATATCGCTTTAAATGATGAATCGTGACCTTCAAATGCAAATTCACAATACCAACTGTGTATACGTTTGTTTATAACAACTGACATACTATACTTTTATCAGAAAAAAAAACTCAGCGATACTTTTTTATATAAATTACTAGAGCTTGATCCGCACTACGCGCGGAAATTTAATTTATCTTTAAACATTTGTTGTTCTATGGTTTGTTTTTGCTAATAACAATGTTTGTTTTCATATTTTTTTGTTGGTCGCATTACTTTATTTAATATTATTTTGATGTCGATTTATGCATTTGATAAATTATTGTTCTTTCAACACTAACATTATAACCGTTTAAGGAGTTGTCTTTTGGCTATACTGTATATTTTAGTATTTTGTAATTGTTTTGATTTGGTTTGTATTTGCGGGTATATTATTTGCTGGTTTTTTTATGATTATTTTGATTTTATATTTTACTAAATTTTTTTATATGAATGTAAGGTATTTGGATTTCGTTTCATGGTAGTGTTTGTTAGTTTGTGCAATGTTAACTAAAATGTTAGATGCTTTGGTTAGTATAATAAAGTGTGGAGTATATTAGTATAACCTAAATTATGCTGTTTTTTAAATTTTATGATATAGAATATGAGAAATGACAATTCAATTTCTTTTCATAAATTAATATATTAAGACTAAAGATATAGTTAATATGTAGATCCATGTTTGAACCAATTAAAGATTAAGATAATGTTTTAATTTGTTTTTGTTATTTATGGTGTTTGGTTTTCATTTTTTTGTTGGCTTTGCTGCTTTATTTAATATTATTTTGATATTGTTGATCTCTGCGTTTGATGAATTATAGTTTTTTTTAACATTATGACTGTTTATGAAATTGTCTTATGGCCGTGGTGTATTCAATAAATTTGTTTTAGTTTATGTTTGTGTGTATATTATTATTTCCTGGTTTTATTTTATGATTATTTTGATTTTGTATTTCATTAACTTTTTATATAAATGTAAGGTATTTGGGTTTCGTTCATAGGGGTGTTTGTTATTTTGTTAATGTTAACCGATATATTGGATGCTTATGTTGTACTATAATAAAGTGTGGAGTATATTAATATCACCAAAACTATACTGAATT
>OVAY01002286.1:0-19262 GCA_900406395.1 Kernera saxatilis | reverse complement strand
AGTGTATCTTTCTTTCATTCAATAAAGAGATTGGAGTTTGTTTCTTTATCACGCCAGTCCAGATATCAAAAGTTAAAAGAACATACACTCACCTTGGGGTAAAAAAATTGAATTGGAGCGAAGAAAACACTCTCCGTTGCTACTATACTCTGTGTGGTAAATAGCTTTGAAGAACATTGCGACGTCGTACGAAGGAAGGAGAAGAAGTGGAGATTCTATAAAGGTGATGGACGGTGCCAATTGACAGGAGCAGCATTTCTTTTCCCGATGGAGCTTCTCTGGGCTTTTGGAAAAAGTGTTAAGCGGCTAGGTTTTTTTATTTCTTGGGTGGTGGTAATGTGGTATTGATTGGAGTGAAGTAGGTGGGTTCGTTTTTTTTGTTGTGGGCTTCTGTAGTGGGAGAAGTGGGCTATGATTAGGAGTTTTATGTTAATAATAAAAAAGACACGTGTCAGTTATTTAGGGTTGTGTTAAAAAAAAACCTTACTATATTATAATAGATAGCATAGTCAACTATTTTAGAAATCTATGCAAACTATTTTTCGAAGTATAATCAACTATTATGAACTTATAGCTAGACAACCTTCCCACAATATTAAAAAGTTAGGAGTCAAATGAACTAAACGAAACTAATCGATTATCGAACCAAACCAAACCGAATTGTTTATCTTCCAAACCGAACTACCCAAAATATTGACGAAACGAACCGAATTGGCATGCCTAATGTTGGATTACCGTTAAAACGGTGCCTTGATCAGAACTACATGCCGTTTAGATCAGAACTACATGCCGTTTACATTTTTACAATGTAAACTCGTTGCTGTTTAAAAAATTAAAATAAGTAAGACATACCTGTGTAATGTATCGCGTGTTCTTCGAAATCTTTTGATTTTGCAATCTGCAGGAGTTCGCTCGTTTCGATTAGGGTTAAGAATTTAGTGAAACCTCCGTTTGGTGAGAGTTTTCGTCGGAGATACTCCCTGATTCATCATCGTTCCTCGTATGTGATTTCGTGTTGTGCTGTATTTTGGTAGGGTTTTTGCCTCATCTGTTCGCAGAGTTTGATTTTTGCTTTGTTGCGAGAATTGAGCTCGAAGTTGGGATGTTTTGCATTTCAGATTAAGCCGAAAAATTGGAGAGGAGCAGCTACGTTTCTGGAAATGACGAATAATCCTCCTCAGTCCTCTGGTACCCAGGTACGAAAGTCCCCAAACATGCTTTCTTTTACTCCGTTTCATACTTCCACGGAACTCGAATCGTATGTTCTCGCGCCTTACTGTCAGAATCATTTAACCATAGATGCAATTAGTGTCAAACTCTAAGCAAATTGATGTAGTGAAAGGTTTTAATAAACCTAAGAAGCTGAAGTTTTGCGTCTCGTTCACTTTACTTCGCTCTCTAGACAACTCTACAAGTGGGCTTGCATAACCTCAAAATTTCTATGGGATGATTATAGATTTAGTGTAGGATCTATGGTAATAGTTAGTCAGTCTCTCCATCTGTTTTTGTATCCATAAGTCTCTGATCTATTGGATGTGCTTATGAGACCTTTTTTCAGCAGTTTCGCCCAATGGTTCCTGGGCAGCATTTTGTTCCTGCAGCTTCACAGCCTTTTCATCACCCCTTTGGACACGTACCTCCAAATGTTCAAAGTCAGCCTCCACAGTTTTCTCAGCCAATGCAGCAGCTCTTTCCAGTGAGACCAGGTCAGCCTGGGCATATTACATCATCATCACAGCCTGTACCAGCGCCGTATATTCAACCACAGCCAAATGCACCTCCAATGACAGGCTTTGGTACATCTGGACCTCCATATGCTTCTTCGTATAGAGTGAGGCTTCTGCTTTCCTTAGATTTTTTTCTTTGGATGACCTTTTGATATATGATTCGTTTTCACTTTCCTGGATTCTTGTTCCTGCAGTTTCCACCATCATCTTATGGTCAGCAACAACCACCATCCTTGGTCCAACCAACTTCTCAGATGCATGCAGCTGGCGTCCCACCAGCAGCAAACTCTTGGGCTGCTCCTGTAAATCAAAGTACAACACTTGTTTCCCCTGTGCAGCAGACTGGGCAACAAACACCAGTCACTCCCACCGACCCAGTAAGTGACTTCGCGAACTGATCAAAAATATGTTTTGGTGACTTGTATTGATGTTTGTATCTGCTATTGATCGTATAGCCATCTCTTACTAAACTGTGAAATCATATTATGTTGAGTTATGCCTTCTATCATTTATGGCATTTCAATCTCTTTCTCTGTACTATGCTGAGATAATATTTATTTGAATAGAGTGTTCCTCCTCAATTTATTAGCAAAGGTTAGTATATAGAGTACATTTCCTCTGGACCTTAACTTAGCTCAAACTCTTACAAGGTTTGAAAATGTGAGCTGTTTTATTTAAACAGACACTGAACCTAGAATTCCCAAATCAGAATGACCTAGGGTTTTGTTCTAGAGAACCCAAAAACTCTCCCAAGCGTCAAGAGGCCACTAGCAAACCACAAAATACTTGATACCTCTAAACATCAGAACCTTTTCGTATGTATACTCAGTTACTAACTAGCTGATGCGACATTGTTGATGAACTCGTATCGTACGCATTCTCTAGTCTTTATGTATGCACCACCATCTTTCTTATGCAGACCGCTCACCTAACTTATCAGTTTTGTGTTTTTTTTTTCTTAATGTGCTTGTTGGATAACAGGGAAGCCTGACTCCGCAAGCTGCATCTGACTGGATGGAGCATACATCTGCTGATGGGAGAAAGTATATTACTGAACTACTGTTTCAGATTTAGGCTGATTATCATCTGACATGTCACTGTTTGTACTGTAGATTTGTGTTCATACAGTTTCCATTAGGAATTTGATTATTTTAGTAAGAGATTGTTCGTAAGCTTCTCAATTTTTGAACCTTTCATAAGGTCTTCCATGCTCTTGTTTATTTTTCATGCAGATTTGTGTTTCATGGTTAATATCTAAAAACTTTGCCACTTATCTGATAGATACCTATCTTTTCTAGGTACTATTATAACAAGCAGACTAAACAATCAAGTTGGGAAAAACCTCTTGAACTGATGACACCTCTTGAGGTAAGACTAACAAAGTAGTCAGGAGTTTCGTTCTGCTGGTCGTGGAAGCTTACTAGTGCTTTTAGTTTGTGTCACTTCACTAGTGATGTAAACGGTTGCATGCTTTGTCTGGAAAATGCTGTTTCATTTGCATTCTGTTTCATTTGCATATTCTTTTCCACTGGTTTGGAAACTCCATGGTAACTGTGGATTGTGGAGAGATATAACAACTGCTATGTGCTTATATGAAGACAACTTTCACTGTATCTTCAGTCACTTGATCTCTTAGGTGATGCCATACAATTTTTTTGCATCTCTGTTAATTTTTTTTGTTCTTTTTAGTGTGAGATTTGTATATTTTTTCATTTTTTAGTTAGGGTCTAATGGTACCGATACTTTTCTGTTTTTCACTTCTTTTTGTGTAAATCCTTAGGTGACAACTTTATAGACAGGTTGGGATCAAATTGCTAATTTATTATGCTCGTTGGATTAATGTTATCTGATCTTCTTTTTCCCTTTTTTTTTTTATATTAAAAATGAAATGTGTGTTTAGACTCAGCTCTTGTTTACTTTATTAGAATAAAAGAACTTCAAAAAAACTCTTGTCCTACTCTCTTCAGATGTGCGTTGCTATTTGAGTAGTGAGTTTTGTTCTCTCTCTGCTAATTTTTGTTTTACACGACAATTTTATTGCATCATATGCAAGAAGGATGAGATATGAATGCAAACTTGAAACAGCTGGATTAATTTTTTTTGGTGGGGGGGGGGTATTTTGAAACAAGTTGATTAATAGACCTATCCCGTCTTTGTTTCTTGCTTGAAGTTACATGAACTTAATTTGGTATTGCTTATGGCGTGGTTGATATATTCATTGCTACTATCCATCAAAATCTTTCCTATCTGTGCATGATTTTGTAGTTTTTTGCAACTTATAATCTTCTTTTTACAGAGGGCTGATGCATCCACTGTATGGAAGGAATTTACAACAGCTGAAGGAAGGAAGTATGCATCTTTAAATTTCATTGGCTCTTTATTTCTTACTTATGCTCTATTGTTGCAACTGACTTGTTGTTTTAATTCCTGCAGATATTATTATAACAAGGTTACAAAGGAGTCTAAGTGGACAATTCCAGAAGATTTGAAGGTCTGCCAATTTATTTCTTTCTCATGTGCACATTCCCCAATGCAGAGCCTACAATAAACCTGCAAATTTTTTGTATGCAGTTAGCTAGGGAACAAGCCGAATTAGCTAGTGCAAAGAGGTCCCTTTCCGTCTCTGGATCTACCTCTCTGTCCCAGGTCGCTGCATCGTCATCTGATCTAACGGTTAGCACTACCGTGACCTCTGTTGTTCCCAGCACATCTTCAACGACTCCTGGGCATTCTTCAAGCCCTATTCCAGCGGGTTTGGCTGTAGCTGTCACTCGTCCTCCCCCTGTTGCTCCTGTTACTCCAACGTCTGCTGTAACTAGTGATACTGAGGCTACTTCGATGTACTATTTTTCGTTGGGAAGTTTTGTTTGATGATTCTACACTCTATCACGTTTCTGAATTTAGCTTGTGTGCCCATCTTACTAGGAAATTGGATAATTTACAGTCTCAGGGGAAAGATGACTCAAATGAAGGAGCTCCAGAGCAAAACAATGAGGCATGACTTTGCTATTCCTTTTTTATAATGACTTGCCTAAAATCTAAAAGTCTAGTCTTATATATTCTGCTTCCTTGCTTTCTACTTATATATTTTGTGGTCGATATTATGCTCATTATTTACTGTTCATGTGATGATGTGGTGGTTTCATTATACACCTTAGTATGCTTTCTAATTATTTTGATTTCTTTTTGTTAGGCTGAGAATAAGGAAATGTCGGTGAATGGAAAAGGCAATCTGACACCTGCTGGTGACAGAGCAAATGTTGAGGAACCCATGTTATATGCTACTAAGCAGGTATTCTATTATCGTAATTTTCTCCTCCTTATATCTGTAGCCTTATGAATTCTTGTGCAAGTCTAATTGTTTGCCATCCATCTATTTTTGCACTGTTGGTTATTTTTTTCTAGGAGGCCAAAGGTGCTTTCAAGTCTCTTTTGGAATCTGTAAATGTTCAGTCTGACTGGACATGGGAACAGGTAATCTGGATGCATATGCAAGTATTTGTGTCAATGCTTATGGGTACATTGATGGATATGGCATGTATTCTCTCCCTGACCATCTACTAGCTTCATTGCTGACCTCATCATCTCCTTGGTAGGCAACGAAAGAGATTGTTCACGATAAAAGATATGGTGCTTTGAGGACACTTGGTGAGCGGAAACAAGCTTTTAACGAGGTATATATTTTCTTAGTTCTTAGGATTGATTTGCAGCTGCATTTTAATACCCCTTTCTATAAACCGTTGCGTCTTTGTTTGTGATGTAATTATCTTTTCAATGGTAGATTTCTATTTTGAATGGCTTTATGCTTACATCTGATTGTCAAATACAATGTGCCAGTATCTTGGTCAAAGGAAAAAAGTGGAAGCTGAGGAAAGGCGAAGGAGACAGAAGAAAGCTCGGGAAGAATTTGTCAAGATGCTAGAGGTATGTACCAGAGGAGTTGTGTTTGGTCGGTTTAGTGTGGCTGATGTGCTGATTTAATTGTTATAATGATATTTCTTGACCTTAGGAGTGTGAAGAACTTTCATCATCCATGAAATGGAGGTATGGCTTTCAGTTAATTAGAGGATCTTTGGTTCTTGTCTTTATTGTATGTGTGACGTATGTGCTAATGGAAACTACTTTCTCACCAGCAAAGCGATGAGTTTGTTTGAAAATGATGAGCGCTTTAAAGCTGTTGAACGTCCAAGGGATCGTGAAGATCTTTTTGACAATTATATTGTGGAACTTGTGAGAAAGGTAATCACCTGGCTTCTTTTTTGAGGTTTTCGTTTTCATGTGTAGATTTGGCTGTTTGGTTGTTTGGTAAGATACTTTGCTCATCTAAGCAAAACAAGGCATGCATATGAACATGATGGTGTTGGACGAGGGAATGTTTTCTTGCTAGTTTATTACTGTTCAAATTGTTCTCTTCTACCTTGGTTTGATCACAAGAGGCATGACTTAATTATGGCAAACTAATGCTTTTGGTGGCCAGTGGCCACTTAGATTGGGGCTGAGAGATGATCTGGTGCGCCACCATGATGGCTTTTGAAGAGTCTATATTTTTCTTTGCTTTGAAGCAAACTCGTTATTTGAATTGACATCATGAATCCTTTAATCTGCAGGAAAGAGAAAAGGCAGTGGAGGAACATCGACAGAATATGGCAGAATATCGGAAGTTTCTTGAAACCTGTGACTATATCAAAGTACATCATTGTTTGTGAAGCTAATTCCTGCAAACCTTTTTGTTTCATAGACCTTGCCATAATGCCTTTTATATACGTGTTTGAAGGCTAGTTCACAATGGCGCAAAATTCAAGAGAGACTGGAAGATGATGAAAGATGCTCATGTCTTGAAAAGATAGATCGTCTGATTGGTTTTGAGGTAAGTAACTTCATCGAGGAGTTCATGTTGCCACATTAGAATATTTTTCTAATGTTTGTTATCGCAGGAATACATTCTTGACCTGGAGAAGGAAGAAGAGGAGCTGAAGAGGGTAGAGAAAGTAAGGCCGATGTTCAGAATTGTAACCTCATAACTGTTCTTATGAAGTCCAATGCTTATGCTTTCATTTTCATGTGGAGCTAGGAACATGTTAGGCGGGCTGAGAGAAAAAACCGTGATGCATTTCGAACACTACTGGAAGAACATGTCGCTACTGGCATCCTTACAGCCAAGACGTACTGGTCGGAATATTGCATTGAGGTGTCTGACCAATTTAGTTCTTTGTTGGACAAATTATATTTCATGTTGGATTCTTTTGCTCAGTTATTTTATGTACAGTTAAAAGACTTGCCCCAATACCAAGCTGTTGCATCTAATACGTTTGGCTCAACTCCGAAAGACTTGTTCGAAGATGTCACTGAAGAATTAGAGAAACAGGTAATTAATTGCGATAATTCTCTATGGGTGGACTTAGCTTTGCGCGAGTCTGATTAGTTGCGATAATGAAACCTTTTTTGTTCTTTTGATTGCCAGTATCATGAGGACAAGAGTCGCATAAAGGATGCTATGAAGTCAAGGAAGGCAAGTGAAGGATACCTTTCATTACTGCTTATTACTTATACCAAACTTTTCTCTAATCCCTTTCTCTAATAGGTTTCCATGGTCTCCTCGTGGATGTTCGAAGATTTTAAATCTGCTGTTTCAGAAGATCTCAGTACTCAACCAATATCAGACATAAATTTAAAGGTACAGGCTCAGTTGTGAAAAGAACATGTGTCAGCAGATAACTTAATCAATAGAACCTCCAATGTCTTATTTTGCAACTACTTTCTAGATTCCTCTCGTTGATGAGATTTACATAAATAATATCGAATTAATAACTCAAGACTATTGAATTTCTCATTGACAGATTGTCTTGTGTACAACAAAGATATTCTTTTAAAGTTCAGTTTGCATAGGCTCTAAAGTCTTTTTTCTCTTGTTTATCAGCTTATATATGATGACTTGGTTGAGAGAGTGAAGGAGAAAGAAGAAAAAGAGGCCAGAAAGCTTCAACGTTTGGCTGAAGAATTTACCAATCTGTTGCGTACTTTCAAGGTATATCTTCATAGTGACTCTCTTTTTGTCTGGATTCTCTAGGACGTTAAACATATTTTCCTCTTTCAGGATATTAGCGCAGCTTCAAATTGGGAAGATATCAAACAACTAGTTGAAGAAAGTCAAGAGTACAGGTAAATAGTTTCTTGCGTTGAATAAGGATGCTTCATGGCTTATCAAATAGTTCTTGTTAGTCAACACCTTATTAGTATTACCTTCTTTAATGTCACATTTCGAATTTCCTCAGATCGATTGGAGACGATAGTGTTAGCAAAGGGGTCTTTGAGGAATACATAACGAGTTTGCAGGAGAAGGCAAAGGAGAAGGAGCGTAAGCGTGATGAGGAAAAGGTACTGATTCTTTGTGCCATGAAACTTATTCATCTTCGATGTAAAAACAATTCTCTAAGACTATTGTTGTGGAGTTTTCAGAGTAGAAAAGAGAAGGAAAGGGAAGAGAAAGAGAAGCGGAAAGACAAGGAGAAGGAGAGAAGGGAAAAGGAAAGAGAACGTGAAAAAGAGAGAGGAAAAGAGAAGAGCAGTAGTAAAAGGGAAGAATCAGACGGCGAGGCTGTAGATGTGAGCGAAGGTCACAAAGAGGAGAAAAGAAAGGGAAAAGATCGAGAGAGAAAACATCGGAGACGGCATCACAATTCTGATGAAGACGTCAGTTCTGATAGGGATGACAGAGAAGAGTCGAAGAAGTCGTCTCGTAAACATGGTAATGATCGCAAAAAATCAAGAAAGGTACTCCCTCTCGACTTCGATTCTGACTCAGCTAAGCTTGAAGTTTGATAAGCTTTTAAAATAAGAGGGGATGGTTTTCTTGGCAGCATGGAAACTCGCCTGAATCAGAGAGTGAAAGTCGGCATAAAAGACAGAAGAAAGAGCATAGGGAGAATAGTCGTCGAGGTGGTAATGATGAGCTAGAGGATGGAGAGGTTGGAGAGGATGGTGAAATCAAACTTTAATCGCTGAGAAGTGGTAACAATTTGTCTCATTTTTCACTCCACATTTAACAATGCACTTTCTTGATTCATCTGACCACACTGTAATGATAATATTTTGTTTTCTTTTTTTTTTCCTTTCTCTGTTAATTGGATATATACCAAAATCCCTTGCCTTGAAATCTTCAGTGGGAAGAGCTACCCAAAAAGGGCTCAAATGTTTAGCCGTAAGTCGTGGCATGTAGTCACACATCCGATGACGGTTAGCCACATGAAATGTTACAACTTCCGTGAGATTTCAACTTTTCAAGCTTGGTATTTAGGACTTGTGATACTCGGTTCCACTACCTCTTGATATGCTGAAGAAGGGAAGACATACACACAATATCTCATAGCCAGATTTAACCATATACGCCCCTGATTTTGTAAAGATCGATGCGTAGTCATCAAGAGTATATACCCTGCTTAACCTTAAGCCTAAGATGAATTGGATATCCAATGGCTCAAATAGATCCCGAAATCGATGAACACCGTTCGCCGGACGTGTTGGGATATCCGGAATCCAAGTGGAGATGGGTATCTAGTAATCGCCAAAACATTTTTGCTAACAGAGCGAGATTAAAATCGTGCAAGTCCTTAAAACCGAGTCCTTCCAATATATGAGAAGTTTAAATTTTATCCCATGCTATCCAATGTAAGCCTCTACTAGTTTGCTTCGTACTCCATATGAAATTAGGGATATCGCTTCTCAGTTTATCAGTTACTCTTTTTCGTAGAAGAAAACATAACATTGCATATAGAAAACTAACAAATAACAAATTTCTATTGAAATAAAAACGATCTATTTACATTTTTTTGGTATATATGTGAATATAGTTACATATATACATTCTTTATTTTTTTTTCTTACATATATACATTCTTCATAAACAGAAAGAAACAAATATTTTCTATGGAAATCGAAGAAGAAATAAAAGTTAAGAAAAATTTGGGAAAGTGAAATATTAACATAATGGTATATTTTAAAAATAAAAATATTGGCCACATGTCAAGATTTAAATTAATCTCGTTGGATTATTGTGAACCAATCAAAGAGAATATTAGGCAAGATCCAAAATTTGGCAAGACTTTACCCAAAAGTGTGGTGGTCTAGTGGTATAAGGGATTGGTTCCTTTGTGCCCCGAGTTCAAACTTTTTTTGGTACAGTATCAGAGAGATTATTGCCCGAGGACTCGGAACTTCCACGGTTATTAAAAAAAAAAAATTGGCTTACAATGAAGAAGATTGTAACTTTAAAAATGGAAACTCATAATGGTGTGGTATCTGCAAGAAGAATAACCCCGATGAAAATGTTTGTTACTTCATAACAAGGAAAAAAAGCCGTATGGCAACAAACAAGTTCAAGAAGAATGCTTTGTGTGTGGCAAATCTGGGCATTATGCAAAGTACTGCAAAAACAAGTATAAAGCATAAGCTCAGTCTTCCCACAAGAAGAAAAAAGGAAAATGTTTGTAGAATTGTCATTCACTGTAACAACGTACGATGCATGTGAAACTTATAAAGAAGGAGTATGGTTGATTAATGATTAGAGATGAGTGACATTCTTCACATGATTAGCTAGATAAGACATATAAAGTTGAAATCAAGTTAATTTGGATCTGGAGTAATTCTTAGAAGTGTAGGAAAAGGAGGTATTAGCATGCAAACAACAAAATAGAAGGTACAATCAATGATGTTTTATTAATTCCAGGACTTGACAGAAATTTATTGAGTGCCATAAAGTTTTATTCGATGTTCAAGAAGAGAAAAAGAAGTTCAATATCGTATGGAAAATATTTGAAGAAAAAGTAAGAGACATAAAAGAAGAGAAGGCACTATTTAATATTGGATAGATTAATATTTCAAAATTATTTCTTACAACAAGAGCAATGACCATCAAGCTATTGCATTGGCCACCCTCTAGTGAATATACTCATCTTGTTTAAAAAAGAAATAGTGAAAACACATTAGGGAGCAAAATGTTGATCCAAGACATTGGAAAACTATTCTGTGTGGGCAACGCTTCTCACATTTGGAGCAAATAGGTCGAAACATGTGACGACTGTTGGACATAACACCTACCTGTCTACCAAAGTAGGAAAAAGATGAACCAGGCTTCATGTATAAGTCCCTCCCAATCAAACATTCAATGTGTAAGGTGACACAACAATCCTCAGCACACATATAAAACCACTCTTTCAAATTTATTTTTCCTTCGCAAGCCTCACACCAATACGTCATGGTACTTGTCTCCTCCCCATAAGAAAGAGTGAGGATATGCTTATCATGATTATACCTCACCTTCTGAGGTAAAGTAGCACACTTGAAACACAAAGCAAACCGATCGCGCTCAATGCAATTGAATGTTTCATTTGGATAAACAAAGCTTGCTCTTTGGCAACCTTGACAAACTCTTCTCTCTCCTCCTGGTTTTGATGTTAGGAATAAAGGATGCTTATGACTTTCATGGAATAATGGCTCAGAGATGGTGGCACACTGCACATGTAGCTGGAAATCACATTCTTCTTTATCGCACTCATAGAAGAAACCAGCTGTGAGAAACCAATAACAAGCTGAACATCTATAACGAGCTGAACCTCTATTCTCATGGTCCATAACATCGTCTTTCCCTCCCGTTAGAGCTAGAGTGAGCAGATGTGGATGTATCGGGTGAAATATTTTGCGAGAAAGATTTGCACATGTTTCATGTAAAATAAACTCACATTGCACACAAGAGTAGAAGTTACCAAAATAGATTGGAGTGATGCATGCTTGACACTGCTTATTGTCGTCGTAATCTCTGCATGTGTTCTCATCAAGCTTTAAATGATGATGTTCATGGCTGAAATGTTGTATGATTCCATTGCTTATACTCACAAACGACGGCTCAACCTCTTCTTCTTCTTCTTCTTCAGGCTCTCCCTCAAGATCTATGCCATCCCACACATTGCTCTGTGTGGCACATCTTGAATGTACCGCATACGAACAACCGTCCTTGATGCAAGAAAAACCTCCGTAATCATTGTCTATCTTTCTACGACAAACACCACAAGACCAATTTCCTTGGTCAAAAGATGGGGTATAACAGATACGATGTGGATGGCGAGATATCCTTATGACACGTGGTAAGTTGATACATCTTAGATGAACCACAATGTCACAAGGGGGACACATATAGAATGGAGAGTCTGAATCAGTTAAGGCGCATATGTCGCAAGTTAAGGATGTCTTTCTTGGAAAGAGAGAAAGTGTATGCTCATGCCACTTCGTAGGAGGTATAGATAAGACTCGCGGTTTCTTCACACAAGCTATGTTCATAGCATAACTGCAGGTCGGGCAATAATAAAATACCTCTATGAGATCTTCATCACAGCAATAGCATTTTCTGATTTCACTTCCCACATTCAACACAAGCTTCAGAGAATGTTTTCGATGAAGAGGGTGTTTGATCTGGAGTGGAGCCTTTTCATATTCTTCATGGTACTCGCCATCGCAACCTCTGCACCAGAAATGGGTAGCGTCTTCTCCTTTGAACTTGGAATATTTCCCATCTTCCAAGGAAACAGTTCCACGTGTTGTTGTCACTCTTCGACATCTGATAATTTCCAAGCATACGAGTTTCTCCTTCTTGGAAAAGTACTCGTACTTGAGGACATAAGGAAATAAATTTCTTCAACTCTGAGTTCATAGAGAAGACGACGGAGATCACTTGACGGATGAGTGATATGAGCTCTGGTTCTGGCTTGAGTCGCAATGTTTGGATAACTAGTGACTTGAAGTCCAAATCAGACTCCGGCTTCTGGTCCGAATCTATAGAGATGGCTTGAGTAATGAGTGATATGAGCTTCGACAGCGGCTCAGGCAAGGAATCCAAATCCATAGAGTTGAATAGAGAGACGGTTTGAGTAATGAGTGACATGAGCTTCGACTCAGGCTTCGGCTGCGAGTCAAAATCCATAGATCTGACCAGAGAGATTATTTGAATAATCAGTGGTATGATCTTCGACTCCAACTCCGAATCATTAATGTCGTCGAGATGAAAGAGTTGAGAAATGAGTGAAACGAGCTTCGACTCCGAATCTGAATCCATGGAGTTGCCGTTGAGAAATTTATTTGGACGTTTGAGTGATTTATTGAGTATGAATGCTCTCTGTTTGTATGTTTCTGAATGGTAATAATCGTAGTGTTTATATACACTTCAGAGTTCAAAGTTCTAACCATTGTATATCAATTAAAAAGTAATTAATAAGAAGATCCAATAAAAAAGTCTTGGTTTTTCAAAAAGATCCAGTACAAATTAATAACAATATATAATTATTTCAGTATTCTAAGTTCTGATACAAATCTTGACGTTTTGTTTAGGAAAACACAAAAATATTATATAAATATAATATTTTTGGAGTTTATATTCAGCCTAAACTTCAGCTTTTTGTTTGGTGAAAAAAGATGATGCGCATAATTGGATTACTAAAGATATGTTAGGAGATGGAAATGTTTCGGGACGTTTGAGCTTTCAAATTGGTATCTATAAATATATGAACAAAGGTTATATTCTCCAAAAAATAAATTAATGTGATTGAAAAAAAAATTAAAACTAAAAAACCGCATGAAAAACAGTGGTAGAACATGGCAAGTTGATGCGTTAATGGTAGAACATGGCAAGTTGATGCGATCTTTTTTTGTCAGGATTTTTTTATTATTCATCGTTAACAGAGAAATATATTTTATTGCTGTTTGATTTTTTTTTTTTGATAATTAATTGCTATTTGATAGTCCTGAGTAATATCAACAACTAGTTCGATGGGGTGAGCGCTCATCAGATACCCTAGAATTTTAGGATACTCAGATCTGTAAATGTATTACCTAGATCTGATCTTGATTTCAACAAAAAATAACTAAAATAATTAAAATAATATTATAAAATTATTAAAAGTAAATAAAATAATTTAAATTATTAAATAAAAAATAAATCGAATAGAAAAACTACTATAGAAAAATTTTCAAATTGATTTATATAAACATTTTAGAATATATTTGGTATGAATATTTGAAAAATATACATCACTCTAACAAATAAATTTTAGTTTTGGTGAGATTTTTTAAATACTATTTTATTTATCATATAACATTTTACAAATATTTTTAAAAAATATACATTCTACATATATATGGTGAAAAAACTATAAAACGCCTTTTTCTCGTTAAAACCTCGAAAATCTTTTTTTTTCCCTAAATTACAATGTTTTGATATATATTTATGTTTTACTTTTTATATTTCAAAATTTTACAAGTGTATCTAGTTTGTAAAATTTTACTGTAGATTTATCAAAAATATTTTTAATTAGAAGTCGCTTGATTATTTTAATTCTACAACAAAATTTGATAACTAATTCATTATTAAATGATTTTTAAGTTACGGTATTCTAATGCTAATTCGCCATATGTTATCAATGTGACAATGTCTAATGAAATCTCTTCGTTCTCTCAACCGCGAAAGAGAACTTTTCGGCGAAGTTTCGTTTCTCCTCCTGTTCGGGCCGAGAGAGAACTCTATTCACGTATTGCGGAACTTTTCTTTCATTATTCCTCTTCGATAGAAGCGTTTTTCCTTTGGATTCATCTCCAAAGAAAATGTTCTTTGTCCTAATCGATTTGCTCTCTAGTGTAATTGTCTATACGGGACCGGGACTGGTAGAAGCAACAATGATCATTCCGATAGGATCCAAGATTTTGGATTATTGTTTAACGTCACATTCCAAGGTGACTATCTGATAGAGCGGAAACAACGATTATAATAATAATTTCATTTTATGTGCTCAACCAAAGGATTTGAGAGAATCCTCACTTGAGACCTGCTTTTTGAACTCGTTGAGATCACGATGGATCTACCGAAAACAAGGGATAGAAAATATTTTTCTCTCAAAAGCAAAAGCTCTTTATTAATCAATTCAAGTCTGAATAAAACAATAAGACTAAATTGCTATTTATAAGAAAGCCTAAAACTCTGCATCACTATCTCTAAGTCAGAAGTTACAAGCGAAGTGAGACTTGATTGAAATAAAAAAAACTACTAAAAAACATAAAATAGAAATAATACATATTTGTTATGATTATAATAATAATTTCATTTTATGTGCTGCATCACTATCTCTAAGTCAGAAGTTACAAGCGGAGTGAGATTTGATTCAGTCACGTTTTTGTTCGCGTTTAGCCTTTGCTTTGACACTTTATCAACCGTCGATTGGTTAGTTTATCAATCTTTGTATCACTCTGTTTGCTTTATCATCTTAGTCATGAGGCTTGTATATCGGGTTTGTCCGATTATGCATATTTCATATGTAATCGTTTAAGATTGAAATGAAAAACTTGGTACACACAAAAAAATGAAACTTAAAGACATGCCTTTTTGTCATTTGATACAATTCGCGACAGTCTGTTTTTTTTTTGTTGGCAACGTTTTTTTTTAACTCATTTACTGAATGATAGTTTGGTCAAGTGCCATCTAACGTAGTGGTAATTTTAAAAACTTGCACGAGGATGATGGTAGTTTTAAAAAGTAGTACCTGAAAAATCGTATTTTGTCTGAGATTCCCCAACAAACAAGCCATCTAACGTAGAGGAATTAGTAAACAATGGCGAAAGTATAAAATTGTATGTTCTAGTCTTTCTTAACAATTTGAACAGCAAGTTGATGATCATTGTCTATTAGGATAACAACATTTTCTCATTAATTATGTCAAAAAAAATATTCATTAATTTTATCCTAAAACCTGCCTCTGACTACGCATATTCAAAATAATATATACGAGGTTTAGATCGAGCATTTAAATAATACTATAGCCCTAAAACTTCTGTATAATTATTTTATGATTTCTTGTAGGGTTAGTTTGCTAAATATGTAGTTTTTGAAAAGTAATTTGGGGAATGGGTAGTTTGTAGAAAATAATTTACAAAATGGGTAGTTTGTGAGATAGGAGAGTGTGTGAGAGGAAAATGAGACAAAATAGGGGTAGAAGATTGAAAATGAAGACAAAATAGGGGTAAAATATTCATTATTTTTACTAAAGTTCAGTTTGCCCGCAAGGTGGTGGGCTTGTGGTAGGGGAACTTGGGTGAAAGGGTGCAACTCCCACACCCCAGGTTCGACTCCCCCCTATGCTATTATCAACACCTTGTTGGGAAGTCTGTCAGTTGGGCCAAATGCCCAATTGGTTTATCTGGTAGTCAGAAATGCAAGCGGCCTGTCTACCCCCGGGCATTAGTCGGAAGGCATCCCAAACTCGGGTCAGGCAGTGTGGTGGCCCTTCGGGGAGAAGTCCACTCTGTAGCACTTCGGTGTGTTCCTACCGAGGCTGACCCGACAGCCGATCGGGTATATAAAAAAAAAAAAAGATTAAAAAACCCTTAGTTTGGTATATGGTGAAATAGTAGTGTACAAGCATTGGGTGTACAACCGCCGGCGTAGTGTAAAAATACGAGTGTTTTACTATCATATTTTGTACACCACCTTGTATATCATCATATCTCGTACACTATTTTTACATCAGTATTGTATACCGACTTATATAACATCATTGTACACTGTTGTTACATATCTAAAACCGTAGTGTACAAGTATTAGCGTTTTACCATAATATTTCGTACACCACCATATTATGTAGTTGTACACCACGTTAGACCAGCGTCTGTACATTGCTGTTACATATTAAATTTGTGGATAATCACGATGTTGTACATAATGTCATAAACAAAATATATGAAATAAATTGATATATTTCATACATCTTGTAATCTGATGTATTTCATACATTTTGTTTACGATATTGTGTATAATATCTTGATTGTGTACGAGACAGTGTACAAGAACCAGTGTACAATGTACTTATGTACTTAGTGTACAAACACTAATATTTTTTTGTCATATCTGGTACACCACATTGTACATCATTGTCGTACACCACATTTTACATTATTGTCGTACACCACATTTTACATCATTGTCGTACACCATATTTTACTATATCGTTATACACTACTGCTAAATATCCGAAAAATATAGTAAAATAGATTTTTTTAGATTCGCATTAAAATTTGAAAGATTAATATGTGATTGTGGTATTTTTTTTTATTAATAATTGTGAAGTAAATCAAACAACAAAAAGTAGAGGGAAGAAGAAAAAAGAAAGAAAAGAAAATTAAAACTCTCTCTCATTTCCCTCTAACACTCACGCGGATTTGGTCTCAAATAGGAGAGGGTATAATAGTCTTTTCGTTTTTCAGCTCCTCTAATACATACTTGTTAGAGAAAAATGTAAACTACCCAAACCCCAAATTATTTCTACAAACTACCCATTCCCAAATTAATTTTTTTTAAACTACCCATTTCACCAATATACTCTTTCTTTTACTTGTAATAAATTAGTTTACATGTATCCCTAGACTTGTTTCCAGGTTGTGCACATTCAACAAAATGTACTAAGATTTAGATCCACATTCCATATTATGCCGAGGATTTAAATAATAGAGCTCTAAAACTGTTTTATACAAAATGTACTAAGATTTAGATACAGATTATGCCGAGGATTTAAATAACAGAGCTCTAAAACTGTTTTATACAAAATGTACAGATTTAGATCCAGATTCCAGATTATGGCGATGATTTAAAAAATAGAGCTCTAAAACTGTTTTATACTTTTGGACCTTTGGTTATCATTAATTTACTTGTAATAAATTTTCATTAAAATATATTCTATGACCTGTTTCCAGACTGTGCATATTTAAAAAATATATACAATAAGACTTTTATAAATTAATATTTGATAAGTTAATAAACATGATAAAATAATAATTTTTTCTGTCTCCGTAGCAAAATTCGATAAGAACTTCTATCATGATATTTTCGTAGGCTAAAAACATATATTAGATTACGATATCTGAGACTATTAATCATTATTTCAAGTTCAAGCATGTAGATTTTCACAAGTTGATTTATTAAAATTGTACTAGGTTTTAGATCCAGGAGAAATAATCGAACTCTATAGTTTCTGTAAGATTAGTTTAAGTGAAATTTTTAATAAGCCGAGTTCGATTTAGAAAAGGTTTGTTTTGTCTTTTGTGCGAGATTATCGATGTGTAGTGTGACACAATAGTACTCATCACACATATAAAACTGCATTTTCCGATATATTTTTCCTTCACAAGCCTCACACCAATATTCATGGTATATGTCTCCTCTCCATAAGAAAGAGTGAGGATGTGCTTATCATGCTTATACCTCACCTTTTGAGGTAAAGTAGCACACTTGAAACACAAAGCAAAGCCATCGCACTCATCAATGCAATTGAATGTTTCACCTAATCTAAGCAAACACGACATGATGATCTTGTCTCTCCTGGTTTAGATGTTAGGAATAAAGGATGCTTATGACTTTCACAGACTAATGGCTCAGAAATTGTGCACACGTGTATCTGGAAATCGCATTCCTCTTCGCCGCACTCATAGAAGAAACCAAATGTGAGAAACCTATAACAAGCTGAACATCTATTCTCATGGTCCATAACATCGCCATTTCCTCCTATTAGAGCTAGAGTGAGTATATGTGGATGTATCGGGTGATATGTTTTGCGAGAAAGATTCGCACATTTTTCATGCAGACCAAACTCACATTGCACACAAGAGTAGAAGTTACCGAAATAAGATTGGCGTGATGCATGCTTGACACTACTTATTGTCTTCGTAATCTCTGCCTATGTTCTCATCAAGTTTCAATTGATGATGACTGAATTGTCTTATATGATTCCATCGCCTATCCTCACAAACGGCGGCTTAACTTCTTCTCTACAAGAAAACAGGCTAGAACCGTCGTGATTTGATCGGAATTCCATCGGAAATTCCCGATGGATCATCGCCGGTCGGAAATGCCATCGGGAATGACAGTGTTTTCAATTCAATTTTTTCTGGCTCTCCCACTGGATCTACACCATCCCACACATTGCTCTGTGTGGCACATCTTGAATGTACCGCATATGAACAACCATCCCTGATGCAAGAAAAACCCCGTAATAATTGTTCCTGAGATTCCAACACCGAAAGTGCCGTACAGATTATGTCCGAGTCCTCATGCGATACTCTGGAGAACAAGACCGCGGAGATCCAAAGACCGATACGATGTCGTTTCATAGTCTACGATTTTTATTCTAGACAGATCCATACTGTGTCAAAGCAACCAAATTTTACTAAATTCCAAAAAATATCATTCGAATCACATTATTCGTAAAAAATGAGTAACTTCCCAAACCCTCGTCCAAAAAATTGGTTCGAGTGACAGTAAAAATGGAAAATGATTTCTCAAGAGAGCCAAAACGCAAAAAACAACAATCATAAATAGAGATATAAAGAATCTTTTATTTATGCTAAGACTCGCTTTCTTCTCCCAAGTAAAATGTATTATCTGTATGCAGTATGCTAATTTCTAAACACATTACCTTTTATAGCAACAAGTATTCACGAACGATCACTGGTATG